>PVIJ01004828.1:0-111843 GCA_004024925.1 Scalopus aquaticus
ATCTACCCAAAGGACACAAAAACACTAATCCAAAAGGATACATGCACCCGCATGTTTATTGCAGCACTGTTTACAATAGCTAAGGTATGGAAACAACCCAGATGCCCAAAAATAGATGACTGGATCAAGAAGATGTGGTACATATACACAATGGAATACTATTCAGCATTCAAAAAAGACAAACACATGCAATTCGCAGAAACATGCATGGAACTAGAAGGGATCATGATCAGTGAAATAAGCCAGAAAGAAAAAGTATCGAACTGTTTCACTTATAACAGGAATATAGGGGAGCCAAATAAGAATGCCACATTCAGCAGGGAAGGAGGGGAGGGTAAGGGCTCAAGATGGGGGAAGAGGGGAGCACAGGGGACTATGGTGATGGCTTCATGGGTGAACAGGTGGTGGGTAACCTTTGGGGAACACACAATAATGTAAAAGATATGAATAACCAAAAAATAAATAAATAAATTCGATTTTTCTTATAAAAAATAACTGTCAATTATCTTTAAACTTCTGTATATTTTCCATTTCCAACTTGTGGTCACTTATAGAGTTATTCAGTGTGGAACAGATTGAAGAAGAATAACTATGTTGAGATTTATGCCAATTAGGATATTGACAATCACAAAATATGTGGTATTTTACTTCCCTTACTATCTTTTACACTTTGCTTCATCTTTTTAGAAAGGTCAACAAACTGTTATATCTCAATTTTTCAAAAGGGAAGTAGGGGCAGTTGTGAAAGCAGGGTACGTATCTTTGCTGTTCGGTTTCACATACTTATTTGGATTCTTTATTATGAGCATGCATACATTTTTAATTTAAAAAGTCAATGAGGCAAAAAACAGCAGCTCTCACCTCCGCTTTTAGTTGTTCTCCACCTGTCATGGCCTCTAGTTGCTCCATTGTCATTTCCTCTGTAATTTCTATTCCTGCCATTTTTTGTACCACTTCTTTCAATATAAGCAGGTCAAAACTATTTAGAAAAAATAAGCAGTTTAGAGTTGAAAAAGTGACAACATATTGTAATTAAAACCCTAAATCATTTTGTATATAAATATGGGCAGAAGAGCTGAAGTCATTTTTAAGGGAAAACTGCATTCCTAGAACTACATTAAAAATTATTTAGCACATATGTTTGTGTTTAAGTTTTTACTTGGAAATAATTTCAAAATTACAGACAGTATGCAAAAAAAAATAGTACAAAGCATAACCATACACCCTGTTCCCCAACTACTACTACATTTTTATTTCTGTTTCATTTTATCATTTATACTTTCTCTCTCTCCCTCCCTCCATCTCTTTCTCCCCCACACACACATAATTTTTTGAATCACTTAAGACCAAGTTATTTATATCATTTCAGAGGTAGATTTTAACCTCTAACATTTCTAGGAATGTATTTTCTAAGAATACACTATTTTCATATGTAAATATCGCATAGCTATCAACTTTAGTAACTCTTAACAATGATACAATACTTTTTACCTATAGTTCATATTTCATTTCTATCAGTTGACCCAATAATGCCCTTCATAGTATTATTTTCCAGTACAGAACAGTCAACGTAGTTTTTGATCATATAGCACCATCTTTCTAAACAACCCAATTACTAAAAAAGAGTCTAAAGATGCAGAATGGCCACACACACTTGGAAGAAATGGAGGGAGAGAAAGAAAGGAGAAAGAAGGAAGGGAAGTCCCAAGTTGTGATACTGAGTCTAAAATCACAGTTTAGTGGCTGTCCTTAAGCACATTTTAAAAACAATAGGACCCTCACACAAATTAGCACCAACAAACTATTTATTTTTATTTTATTTAAACCGTTCTTAATTAGCTGATCATGAAAATACATTCATAGCACCAAAAACTAAATTACAGACTTAAAAATGTTGTGTTCTCCCGGCCTATACACACAAAGCAGCAAAATGGACAAGACAGATGAGCCTACACAGCATGATACACTAATAAAATCTCAGATTTGAATTTTTTAATGTTTTCCCTAAATCAAAATAGTAATCCGTCAAGAATTACCTAGGAAATATTTATCTGAAACAACAGATGGCTTCCAGATTTTTGTTTTTTACCATAAACATTTTAAAAACAATGTCCAGTTCAATTCTCATCAGTCTACAGTTTAAGTATCTTCATATACCTAACACTTCAAACTCTAAGCACTAGAGTAAAACACTTAAAACTCAGTATTTAGGGCCTCCCTGGTGGCACAACAGGTTAAGCGCAGCACTATGAAGCTATCCAGAGCCACAGCAGCATGAGTTCGATACCCGGCCAGGGAGATTCCCACATGGCACAGCAGACCTCTCCTGCCTCGCCCGCTGCTCCCCTCAGCAGTGTACTTCAGTCGATCTGCCTGTTCTGCTCCCCACTCTGTCTCTGGTGAATCCTCTCACCGCCCCACACCTCTGGCCTACACCCCAGTTTGTATGCATAAATAAATAAATCTTAAAAATAACAAAAAATAATAAAACTCAGTATTTATACAAAAAAGAGAACACTATATAAGAGGAATGTAAGCTTTATGTATCTCTAAAGAAAAATTGTGTTTTAAAGATACCATATACACTCTCAAATTAAACATGTTCCTACCAATGCTCAATGTAAAGGTTAACAGCTGTCTAGCAGTATACTCAATAGTGCAATATGTTTTGTCATAAGATTTATATTTTGTTAGCCATTTATTCAAAAGCCTAAACGGTAATCAAAAATTAGTCTTTTTAATGAGTTATATAAACAGCCTAACATTGGATTTTTCTGCCAAAAAAAGTGTTTATGTATTAAGTTATAATTTCTTTTAACTAAAGAATTCCATATAAATGAATTATTTTCTTTAAACTTGAGCCTACAACCAAGCTTTTCAAGATAACAGAAATCTCAATATCCCAATACCATCAGAACTACTCTTATTACTGACTTTCATTTACATTTAATTTGCTATCATTTAATTTGCTATGAATACCTTTTGCCAGCCTTTAGCTGATTGGCCACATATTGAAGCAGACCAGCAAGATCAATTGGATATTTACGAAAAACTGCACCACAGAAACTGGCCAGACCTATATGAAATAAAAAAGTATTCAGGCTGAAAACTGTTCATAAAACAAGCACAATATTACATGTCATTTCTTCAACTAACTCAGATTTCTGAAACAAAATGACATAGGAATAATTCTATTGCTGATATCACTGAATGGAATTCTATAATTAGTAATATTTACTTAGTACTTTAGTAATATTTATTGAACATACAGATACAGGTGCCAAGCACTTTGTTAATTATCTCATTTAATCTTTGCAATAATCATCTCAGGTTGACATGAACTTATCGGTGTTGCAAATTTGGTACATATGTCACATGACTTGCTTCTGATCACACAGATCATACAAGGGAAAGCAATGACTCAAACCTATGTAGCCTGACTGCAGAGTCTGGGACATTAATTAGGACATAACAAAATCTTACAGATCACTTAGTAAACTTGAATGGTCAACATAACACTTGCCCCACAAATGCTTGCATCACAGAAAAAAAATCTCTTTTTATGTAGAACAGGTTACTAGTTGTAGAAGGCAAGAAAACAGGTTAAGCATTACCAAACCATGAAGCAGGCAAGAGAGCCATTTTACCAAGAGCCCTTATCATGAAAAGGGAAAAAAAACCCACTCAAGATAAGAGCAGATCTTAGTAAAGTCAAATGATCTACAGTCTTTTCATTAATCATCTGCTAATCATCACAAAAAGATAGTCTTCAAGGCTCTTACCATGTGGTAGCAGATAATGAAAAGTAAATGGAAAAAACTATGATAAATATAAAAGGTTACAGGGAATACAGAGTGGCTCACCCAATTCTGATTTCTCGTTAGGAATGTTAACTGGGAAAGCTTTCTGAAGAAAGTGACCTCTAAAATGAAATATAATGAATAAATAAAAGATGTGGCAGAGGAGATGAGTAGGCATGGAAGGGTATTCCAAGTAGAGGGAATAACATGTGCAAAAGAACCATAGACAGTTCAAGAAGTTCTAGAACACTGGAGAAGGGCAAAAGATGAGGCTAGTACAGTGAATTAGGGCCTGATTCCAAAATAACTTATTTGTATGACTTACACACAATTTTCAGATTTTAAGAGCAACAGGGAGCTACTGCAAGATTCAGCTATCAAACATAATGGATTGAAAGAAAATCAATGTAGAGGAATTTTTTTTAAAAAAGTAATAAAAACAAGACTGGGATTTTGTGTTAAATTACTAAGTATCTTCTTTTAAGATGACTGGAACGTCAGTTAACTCCTCTTAAATCACAGAATATAAGGGAAGGTTCATCTCCCTAGTAAAGCTTATCCAAATTCTATCATAGCGAATACCAGCCTCTTCAGTTAGGAAAATAAATAAATACTATACCTCCTTACAACGTCAAGAACTTGGACACTGTAAAACAAGCTGAGTGACTAGATATATCAAGAGTTCTTGACAAATAGGATCAGCACAGATAACAGACTACGTAGCATGACAGTTATAACAGATGGAAATTTCATCTGTGCAAAAATAAAAGTACTTACTCTGAAGCCAGCTTGAAATAGTTGTGTCATCATGTTTCATTCTCTCCTTTTCTGGATTAGCTAATGCTTCAATGATACAATCTTTCACATGTTAAGAAAAAATTTAACAAAGACCCTATGCACCCCAAAAAATATGGTAAAAGACATTTGGTACACTTAACATTGTCTCACCCTATATACAACACAAACTCCTGACCAGTCAAACTTCAGATCAGTCCACTGAAACAACCTCAGATCATTACTAAAGGAGATTTGAATGACAATAAAACCTTCACTAATAAGATTTTATGAAATGTGAAATCTATATATATTACTTCACTTAAAAGGATACAGGCCAAGACATCATAATTCAATGAAGTGAGGTATTTCAATGAATCTACTACAGGCGTTATTAAGTTATCATACTTCTGTATTTGTGACAAGATCTGGAAGATGAAGAATAGAAGGCATTAAATAATCGATAGAGAACATTTCTGCTGTGCCAACAAATGATGACTAATTTTTCAAACAAAATACTGCTTAAAATTAAATTAGTTTTCTTCCATTTTATATTTATATAAAACCTATTATCATTTCCTTAGAACACATTTTCTTAGGCTATCTCCCTATTAGGGAATAATTTCAAAGCATCTAAACTTGGATTTTAGAATTATATAGGTTAGTTTCATATCAAATGTATTTTAGAAATCTCTTTCTAAATATGTTACAGCAGAAATCTTGATGAAATGCCATTCATCGTTTCTAACTGCAATGAACAAATAATGCATCTATTTATTAATGTTTCTATAAAGTAAAATGTGTTGAACAAAAATTGTTGCTTTATAACATAACACTGTCACATGTTACCAGAAAAGTAGACCACTAAACTTATGTGTAGTTTATTTTTAGAAACAGCATATAATCCCATTTCCTGAAGGTTTTTCTCCCTTAAAATTACCACACGTTTTTAAGACTACATCATTCTATTTCCACATGTGCTGATTTAAAGATAACAAAAAGAAAAATCCCTTAAAGTAATATTAACCTCGAAACATACATAATCAAATAAAATGGTCGGATTGCTGTGGCTCAACTTCCCAATTTGTCTTCCAGAAGGCTTCACATTTTCCTTGGTTAGACGCCTGCAAGGGGAAAAAAAATTAGTAATTTACCTCATAATGTCAATTGCTTTGCTACATTATGAAAACAAAAATTCTTTCCAAATATCCAATTGGGATATTACATAGATCCATGAATCTATGTAAACCAACATGTGCATCATATTCTTTATTGTAGGACTTGGTTTACTTTGGTTAGGCATTCTCCTAGAAGATACTAAGTTTTTGTATTAGCGCTTAACATTTATGTCTAATAAGCATTAAAACTTAGTGTACTCTACAAGTACATAAAAATCTTCTTATAAAGAATCATAATAATTTTAGATTTAGAAGGGCTCATTAATGGGGCTCCCTGGTGCACAGTGGTTATGGACTGTGCTGTGGAGCGATCAGCAGCGGCGACACAAGTTCGATGCCCAGCCAGGGAGATTCCCATATGGCATGGCAGAGCTCTCCTGCTTCACCCGCTGCTCCCCTCAGCAGTGTATTTCCATCTATCTGCCTGTGCTGCTCCCACTCTGTCTCTGGTGAACCCTCTCGCTGCCCAACGCTGCTGGCCTGTACCCTAGCTTGTATGCATAAATAAATAAATCTTTTTTAAAAAGAAGGGCTCATTAATCAATTTAGGGATTAAGATATCAAATTCGGTATAACACAACAAAATGGTTCATGCCATCTGTCTCAGTGATCCTAACAGAGTAATAGCTAATGCTGCACTTTTCAATGTAGAAAGTTCTCTGGTTTTCATAGACAAAGTAAACAGTTTTTGAGAGGTCAATTCTACTCCTTGCAATCCTCTTTAATTCTTCCTCTATTTCAGTATTCTTTTCAGTAGCATTCTGGAAATTTATCTATGAAATGCTTATAGTTCAAAACAATTATTACACAGCACCTTAAACTCCAATGAGATTACATAATAAAGGTAGACCTGAAACTTGAAAAGCTTACATGTTCCACAGAAAGCTTTCTAGAATGAAAATAAAATGATGCAAATAATGAATTCAGCTGAGAATTCAAGGAATGTGACCTTCCTGGAAGTGACAAACTTGATATAATTTTCTTAAGAACCTTCCTATGACAAAACTCATTCATCAATCAGAATTATTTTAACTGTTTCCCTTTCCCATTCTCTATGGCCCAGTTTCTTTTTTCTTTTCTTTTCTTTCCCTTTTTTTACAGAAAAGAAAGATCCAGCCACTTCAGACTTTGGCTATACTCCATCCCACCCTGAAACTTACCACCAACTGTCCTTACTTCTCACCCAACTGTTTCATGTGGTCCTCCTACTTGCCAAAGCTAACCCCTTCTCTCTATATACTTTTAATCCCATTCCCTGCTGCCTCTATCACCCTGGAGGGAAAAGCAAACAAACAAAAATTAAATGAACACTTTCCTGCTTATGTCTCTCCCCATCCCCACCCATGCTACCATGGACATATGGAATACAATTAATAATTATTTGAAGAATAAATCATTGAATGCCCTATAGAAAATTCATGTTTTAAACAAGTAATCAAACAAGTAATCAAAAGTTGTGAAACTCAGCAACGAAAAATTAACATTCCATTCTCTACATAAAATGTTCAAATAATGAAAGTATATTGTTCAACTCTAATGAAACAGTTACAGCTTGCAAATATAACAAAAATCCAAATACATTAAAAACTCTGTATATATTCTTGTGATAAATTCTGTTTCTAGTAATTTATTCATATTATCTACTATGCAGGCGAAGTACTAAGCAGCAGGAATACACAAGACGTGCATGCTCTAGCTCAGTCCAGCTGGGTAGGTATATGTAAAACCATTTAAATTTTTTCTGTATTCTTAAACAAAAAGTCAATTACAGAGTAGTACTTTAATATGCTATCGGTAGTAAAAAAAAAAAAAAAGGGGGGGGAGGATAACATATCTATATTCATTTGCATATACATTAAAATATCTGGAAGGATAACGAAACTAAACCATGCTATATTCTACCCCCTTGGGAAAGACTGAATGGATGGGGGACAGAGTGAGACATTTTACTGTATACCTTTTTTATTTACTGAAATTTAAAACATTAAAATACATAAACTTTTTAAAAATTAAAGAAAAACAATCACAGCAATGTATCCAAGTGGCACAAAAGCATTATATGCAAACAAAAGAGTGGTGACACAAATAACAATCAACTGTGCTAGGCAATAGGAGGTGACAATGGAGCCCACCTTCCACAGATAAGGTCACTAGATAAAGAGAGGAAAAGTAGGTAAGGGAATACCTGCAGAAAGAAATAACATATGCAAAGGAAAAAAATCTAAGGAGATCATAGCACATTCTAGGAAACACAAACAAGTAGACTCAGTAGAGCTGAAAGTTTACGTTGGCAGGAAATGAGCTTGGCAATAGGGAGGGACAGATCATAAAGGGTCTCTTATACCACCATGCCATAAAATTTGACACAGAACCTGCAGGCAATGTTTAGTCAACAAAGGATTTTGAAGAAAGAGAATAATACATAGTACTGTATTACACCATAGATAAACTACAGTGGTGGCAACAGAATATGGAAAAGGCAGATTCAAGAGATTAAGTAATATTTAGTAAACTATTAAATTATCCATAGAAAGCACTTAGTTTAGTGCCTGGTGCACATAATGATTCCATAAATATTAGTTGTTGTTATTAAGCTAGAAACTACTCAATTCTTTTTTTTTAAAGATTTATTTATTTAAGCTGGGGTACAGGCCAGAGGCATGGGGCAGCAAGAGGGTTCACCAGAAACAGAGTGGGGAGCAGAACAGGCAGATGTACGGAAATACACTGCTGAGGGGAGCAGCGGGGGAGGCAGCAGAGGTCTGCCACGCCATGTAGGAATCTCCCAAGCCGGGAGTCAAACTCGCGTTGCCGCTGCGGACAGCTCCACAGCACAGCGCTTAATTGCTGCGCCACCAGGGAGGCCCCGATTCAGACAATTCTTAAGACTGAAACTGTTTCAGAAGGACCAGATCTAATATCATTTTCTTTCATGCCTTTCCCAACTCCACAGGGTAAAATAATTTATTCTCTTCTCTATCCTCCCATAGAACTTTATACAGCGCCTATTAAACCAGGTTGTTGTGGTGCACACACCTACTTTCCAGTAGACTGTGACCAGAAACATTATTAGGCAAAGACAAGATCACTACATACTAGTAAATATAATCAAACTAGAGAATGACTACTTTAATTAGAATAACCATATCACTACACAAATAAAAAGGAAATAACAATAATTAGCATTGCTGAGATCATATGCATTCCAGATCTATATTTGGGATCTAAACCAATACTAATCTGAAGTATACAATTTTCACGATTAAACTTCAGTGTATCACAAAGGAGAATAACGTGCCACTTCATGCTTTTAATAGCATGAAAGTAAAGTGCATACCAAAAAAGTTGACTCCCTGTGACGATAATTCTGATAATTCCACTAGATCTTTAAACTAGAAAAGAAAGTTTTATTGTGACTTTCAGTAAAGGAAATTTCTAGAACTTTGACTACCATGCACAAACCATAAAATGTATCATGTAAACTGAACAAAGGCCACAGCAGGCTGTCCTTTAAAAAAAAAAGCATCCTATAAAATGATGCATTAAAGACTATTTTCATCAGAATTTATATATATGGAAACATGACAACCGCAAAAAACATTAATCTGGTAGTCAAAATGAGCTTAAGACCACAAAAACTGATAGTCATTCTATCAGGTTAACAATACATAAACAGCTTACCCAACTAACAAATATTCCTGGACTTCTTCAAAATTGAAGCTCAAACAAGCTAGCAGAAAAAGCAAATTAGACCAACATACACTTCAATATGAAGAAAAATGTAAACTTACTTCATGATATATTTGGCTCTGTCTATTGTCTGAGCTTTAACTTTTACTAAAAGTGGGTGACTGTTATAAGTTTCATTCTTCCACTGGCCATACAGACGATATCTTTAAAAATGAGATGAAAGAATTAGGAAAACTTAAACCCTTCAAGGTTAATACACTAGAATAGTAGTTAAAAATACAAAAATATTATGTATTTACCTATGCTGATATGGAAATGTTTTAAACATTCCCCATAGCTCCTCAGACATACAAGCATTGCAGTCCATCAAAGAAAGAGATGGAAGTAGTACCTGGTCAGTAATGCTAAGCAAACAGCTAAGGATAATTTCCTAAGAGGGAAAGAAAAGCTACATTAGTAAGAGGTTCATATGAATTCACCCCAAATAAATTTATAACAGCCTTGCAAAAAATTGCCAATGCCAGTCTCATAACATATTTAATTCCCTGTATTATCACACTGTTGTCCTTTTTACAATTGTTGTGTTTCTATAATGTGCAAATGAGGTAAGAGAAGAAAAGGGGTAGCAAGAGAATGAGGGGCTTTCATTCCTCATCTTTTCTTGACATGGTAAATCCTCGAAAACAAAAAGTTGTCAACCTTAAAAGGTAACTTTGTATGACATGCCAAAAGCCATATATTCAGCATGCAGAGTATATTCTTACTATTCACACATGATTAAAGCTTGTTCATAGTAAAATTTAACAGTATGCTATACCAAGACAGATACTGAACTATTGGGTTATTCTAGTCTCTTACCGTTTTCTCTTTATCTTCTTGTTTGCTTCCATCAGACTGAAACTAAAATTAAAAAGAAACTATAAATAAAATGCAAAAAGGTTAACATTATGTTGTCATAATTTAGATTTCAATTTGAATTTTTTGACTTGCACATGATTATGAATTATTTCCTCACTTTTTACACACATGTAGATTTTAAATATAGCCAGTGTTACCAATTAGCATTTTTAAATTTATCTATATTTCTAAACTCTAAATCATTTCTCGACATTCATGAATTTTAAATGTCAACTAGATGAGCCATTTCTTTTCTCAACCTCATCACAAACAAAAACTTTCTAAAACTGATCTAAGTATTTATTATAGAATTATAGCCAACAGTGATTTGGTTATAATACATTTGCATTTTCCCATCCAGAGGTTCTAGTTCTTCCCCTTTGGAATTAGTAAAATCTAACGCTAAAATAACAAAAAAATAAACTCAAAGAAATTTAAACCTTTATTTTTGCTTGCCACTAATTAAGTCTTCACCGAAAAAATAAGATCAAAATGTTAATAACATTGCCAACAAAGACAAAAACAATGCCTTAGACAGACTGAGGGAGAAAAGGCGGGTTCACACTGTATCAATGATTTGTAGGGTGGCAGCTGAAAGTGCCATGTTTGATAATGTTGTCTATTCATTCAAAATAAAAGTGTATGTGTGTGTGTGTAAGCAAGTTGAGTTTTGGAGGGGATATGCAAAAGCCAAAAGCACAAATGAAGCACTGATACCCAAGAACAATCTAGATTTAGCTCAATACTAAGTAAGAGAAGGAAAAAAGTTAATATAAAGCTAAACCCCTTACTTTCCTGATAGATGAGGGTATTTTTGTGTACACACATTTTCATGCTTAAGTAACTTAACAGGTATTACTACAGAGAAGTCTAATTTCTGTGCAACATTTACACATAAGACTACTGTGTTATCTCAATTTGGAAATACATGTGAACACTTTTTTTTTATTGTCAGGTTAATATATGGTTCCCTTTCACATAATTAAGTCAACATACATCCTAGTGAGCAAATACATCCTAGTGAGCATAACCTAGAGAGCCAGGTTATGAAGGAGCCTGGTAGAAGACAAATATTGCTTGTGTTTTGCTTTGCTGGTTTGGGGAAGATAATTCTGGTGGTATGTTGGGTGTACACTGGGAGGCAGAAATAAGGGTATGTTGCAAGTGGAAGAACTAGGTCTATAGTATATTATGTTGGGGGAAAAGGCAGTTAAACTATTCCTTTCCTGGTATATACTATGATTGAATAAAGTGACTAATTTTTCCGCAGGGATTGGGGGGGATATTTTCTTAGTTACTAAGTTGTCCTAATTCTTCTACTATATACTTGCATGGATTTCTAATGTCTACAGGTCAATTCTCTAAAGAAATTTCCTGCTTATAAATCTAAAAGGAAAGAAAAATAGATTATACAATGAAACCATCTAAAAGAACACTAAGAACCCTTTCTATCAAAAGCTAATTATAGCAGAGGTGAATAAAAAAATAAATCAAGAGACACATGCAGGTAAAAAAAATTCTCTTTTGTTTGATAAGACATATTCTACTTCCTTGATGCCTCCTTTTGCTTTTAGTTTTTCTTCCTAGAGTAAATATAAAACTCTCCATTCTCACAATACGTACAAGTTTTACTGAATGGTCATGCCAGGAGGAAATAGAAAGAAAATGGGTAAAGCAGTACCAAAAACATCTATCCGGATATTCATTCATTTACTATGTGGTAGGTACAGGATATTCGAAGACAGAGTTCCTAGCTTCTAGGAAGTAACAAAAATAGATAGTCCCTCTGCAGATCACTTGAAGATCAAAACTCAGCTTACCAATACTGTTAGGAACTAAATATTTAAGTTTGAATAAAACTGAACACTCGCAATTATTCCTAGACAGACCATCAGTTATAAATTGCCCCAAGCAGGTTCTGATTTTGCCCTATAAAGACAGAACAGTTGATGGAACTGCATAACAATACTGGAGACAGACAGACAGACATAAATAAAATGCAAGTTCACCCAAAGGGGGCTTCTGGAGTCAAGAAATAAGGTTGGGAAAAGTCACAGATATAATTAGATAATTACTTTTTATTGATAATGTCCTATTTTTAGTACCCCTAACCTATTAACATTTCTTGTGCATGTGACATTTTTTTCATGTTATATTGATTTCCCACTAGCTTACCTAGCTGTACAATATTGGGAATACATCATCACACCTCCATATGTGGACATGCCTCTTTCACCCTCCACCAACTCTCCAGTGCCACAACCCTATCATCTCCCCTCACCAATTCCCCTACCTCCTCCCTCCCCCCTCCCTTCTGGTAGCCAGCATGTTTTTCAGATTCATTCTTATTGCCTTACGTTTATTTTTTTTTTCTTTTTGACCTATGAAAATTTCAAATGCTACTTTAGAGTATACTTTATCTCAGAAAGAAAAAAATAAAAATACCTAATATTTTACCTAGATTGGTACCTGAATCTATATCTAAGTAAAGTATGGCAGTATTTTCACCTTCCTTTTTTTTTTTCATTTTTACTCTACCATTTTTGAGTACTCAACTATGTGCCATGTACTAGCTAAGAACTTTACATTTTTGTCTTAAAACTACTATATGAACAAAATATTCTTGCTAAGAGGGACTTAAATAAGACCCATCAAAATAATTTAGAAATTGTAGAATAACCTATAGGTTAAAAGTTACAGGAGCATGAGTTTACCAAGTCTAAAAAGAAGAGATAACTGAATTGCCTTTCAATGTTTTGGCTAAAATTCCTGCTTTTACCTTTCAATCAGAAACTCTCAAGAGTTCATAAAGCACTTAGAAATAACCAGTTAGTTGAACACTACAACACTTATGAAAACACGGGAAGAGATAAATAAATGAAAAAGTACTATTTTCCACCATGTTTCATTTTTAGTCAATACAAATCCTTACAAAGTATCAATAATGTGGTTGCCTGCACACAAGATAACTCTATGTGCTGGTTCTCACTTTTTACTCCAGTGTAAATATAAATAGTACAACCTTTCAATCACAAGAGTCCTGGTTTAGACAAGAACTACTACATACATACTTTCAAATTGTGTAAATGACTTGTGGGAGAAGAAAACAAAAAGGTAGTTTCGTAAAATTCACCATTTAAAGGTAGTTACTTTAGTTAAAACATTGGTTCTGATATGAAAGGGTGTTTTTGTGCTTTGTTTTACACAAGCATGGTTCCAACAATCTGTATAAAAATGAGCATTTTCAGTACAGTAATGAATGTGATTTATTTATTTATTTTTAATATATATTTTTATTGTTATTTATGTATTTTACATTTTGTATTCCCCTTGGGTAGCCCACCACCAATTCACCCGTGATCCATCTCCATGGTCCCTTGTGTTCTTTTCTATACACAATGGAATACTATTCAGCATTCAAAGAAGATAAACACATGCAATTTGCAGCGACATGGATGGAATTAGAGGGGACCATACTCAGTGAAATAAGCCAGAAAGAAAGAGAAAAATATCGAATGGTTTCACTTATAACAGGACTATAAGGAAATCAAATAGGAGAGAGACAATTGGGGGGGGGGGGAGGGAAGGAAAAGGGCACAAAATAGAATGTGATTTATTTAAATGAATTATCTTAAAAGGTGTTCATAACAGGAGGCTTGCTTTAGTTTAGATTACCCTAAAGCAGATATTACTTAAGAACAGGCACAATTTATTTGGGAAGTAATCCTAGGAAACACCAGTTCCTAGGGCGCTTAATCCTACTTGGGGACTCTGAGGGTCTGTATAGAAATAAATCTCAGAGTTATCCCATCTTGACAGCAAAGAAAGTTACACACCAACTTTCCCATTTCACTGGTTGATAGCTGGGCAAAGGGGGCAATTCCAGGCTAGCTTGCATGGGTAGCACAGGATCCCAGAGCCAGCCAGAAAATTCCTGAGAGATATGGATGCCACTAGTTAAAAACTGAGCTGTCACACACTGAAATAAGGAATTGGCATAAGAACTAAAGGAATCTGGCTAGGATCTGACAGCATCTGCTATCAAAACTCCAAGAGCATTTTCACAAATATTTCTAAATGTTACCTCTTTTCTACACTTTGAATTTTTTTTTCTGAAATTAAACATCGAGGTTCAATTTCAGAAAACAATCTGTTTATAGCATGTTTTTGATCCACACTAAAAATTCTACTTTTCTTTCTTGTATAAATTGTACTTTTAAAAATTATATCATCTGTATAGTCTACTTTTACCTAAAAATAGACTTAATATCTGCATAGCATAAAGGGAAAATTAAGATCCTAACTATAATTTATTACATTAAATATGATTCTACACCTTAATTAGAATTGTCACATGAAGATATCCAGTAATAGCTAGGGTGACCTTGGTTCAAACCAATTATTATAGTAACAATCCAAGTACAAACAAACATCCAAACAAGTTCTTCCCCGCTTTAGCACATAAAACAGCAAGTGTGCATTAGAGTAAACGTGGTCTCCAATTCTAGAGTTCCTCATTTGCTTTACATATGACTTATACTAGCAAAAGTACACAAGAAAGCCTTGTTAACAAACGGAAGGAATCATAACACTCTATTTGGACAGTAACAATTACAATGCAAGATTCTGCTTTTTAAATGTTGTTTCAAAATTTGTTTCCATTAATATCTTCCCCTGACTAATTTACACACAAAACCCCAGCAATAAAACTTTCCTTTGATTTATTTATGTTACTAATTTATAACACAAATTTCAACAATGAGAGGGAAAAGAACATCAGATTACCACTAAAACTAAAGAAGCCAAAGACATTCCTACATAAAAATCAAATCTGCTCTTGAAAGAAATGAAGCTACTACTTCAAAGTGGCATATTTATTTAAAGACAGAAATAGATTAAAGTATATTAATACTTTAAAACAAATCATTAAAAGCTAGCGTAGTGAAAGAATTTACCAAAACAGTGAAAATTTACTATGATGTGTATAATTCATGACAACCTTTTTTTTAACTTTCTGAAGCTGAATAATGTTTAAAGATATCTCATCTGATTCTCACTGCAACCCCAGGAACTAGGTAAGGCAAATATCATTATCACCCCTCTCTAACTTAAAAACGGATCAGCTTAAGGTCAAATAACTACCAAGTACCTACCAGTTCATTCTTATGAAACCTGCTAATCTAACAATCAATTCCTAATGCTTTAATTACTTTGGGGGACAGCCTTAAAGACTCTGTGGGCAAAGTCAAGCTCTAAAGTCAGTGGCATAAAATTATACACACACACACACACAAAATATTACCCTAAAAAGTCCCTCAATCATCCAGAAAGTATACAGATACATTCGCTCTCAGTTAAATCCAAATAAATGATTTTTACCTTTGAGCATTAGAAAAATCACTGTTACATTAACATAAGATGTGAACAGGAACTCTCATGACCATAAGATGAAGTGATTGGCTTACATTTAGGTGCCAAGTCACATGAAAACACTCTAGCTTAAAAACTATACTCACACTGCATGTGGTGAGACTCTCGATGAAAGACCAAAAAAAAAAAAACTGAATCAAAATGAAAAACTTTTCTCCAACTTCACCTTTTTTTCTGTGCAAACACACACTGAGTATTACAGTGGAAGAAGTCTGGCTACATTTACAGAAATGAAACACAAGTATGGTGTAATTTCACTATTACACAGATATATTCTATACCCTCCTCCTTTAACCCTGAAATAAAAACCAAAACTGGTTACTATAGTAGAAACAGTTTTCAAAATTTGGCCTTTGGACCAGTAGCAGCAGTATCACCTGGTTACTTGTTAGAAATACAAATTCTCAGGTCCCATCCCAGACCTACTGAAAACAGAAACTGAGGATGAGAACCAACAGTCTGTATTTTAAGACTTCCAGGTGATTCTGATACATACATGCTGAAGTGTGAGAATCACTATACTAGACAGTCCTATAAAATGGTACCTAAAGTTTAAGAAATAAACATACACACAAAGCTATCTGATTACAGATAGCTACAGATTGGAGGACTTTCCTGTTATATGATATCTGGTATAATTATATAAGCAATTTTTAAAAGAAATGCATTTTTATATAATCAAGCAACTCCATGCTTATAAATGAGAGATTTATTAAAGAAGGTCAATTGTAAATACATTATTTGAAATTAAGGTCACATTCCCCCATTAGAAACAATCTTATAAAACCTGGTTAAATTCCTAGCTTGGCAACAAAAAACTTTTAAACCTATAGACACAAATAATTTGTTATAGGTAAGATAACAAAATTCTAACTCAAACCACTGGGAAGATTCACTTTTCTACCACCACCTTAGCAATGAAAAAAGACAGACTTCTTCCTCCTCTATATAGGCACTAGTTAACATGACTCATCATTTAACATGACTCATCATTTTCAGACTATAAGGATCAAGATAAGAGATCAGTTCAAGATGGCAGCATAGGAGGAACCTGAACTCACCTTGTCCCACACAACAAATGTACAACTACATATAGAATACTGTGCAAGGAAGGAGACCTGAAAACTGGACAGACACGCCACAACAAAGGATTAAAAGACAGCACCAAGATGGGTAAGAAAGACAAAGGTAAGCTCTAGCCAAGGGAAATGCCCCACCCTGGATTTGGAGAGTACAATGGGTATGGATGAGAAAGTTCTGAGGATTGGTACCCTATGATACCCAAACTTTTCCATGCTGCACATTACAGACAAGCCCCAGACACCTGGCAAGGAGGGCTGGTGGGAAAAACATGGAGGAGAATCTACAAACACCAGGGATCTGAGAATCCACCCTTAAAGGGCCCACACACAGACTTGCTCCCCACTCCTAGCAACTCAGTATGTTAACACCAGTTTGAAAAGCACCTGAATCATAAATAAAGGAAACCCGTAAGCCATTCTTACCAGCATCTGTCTGACAAGTAGGGCGTTTTTTTGAGGTGATCTCCAGGCTGGAAACACTGGTGGGAATCATCCTGACAACTTTATGCAACCTTGCAAATTCCAGCACCCATAGGTACCATCCTAGAATCCTTCCCCAAGTCTACATGGGAGAGCCCTGTTAAGAGTTCTACCCACCCCTGTGATGTTACCACACATCACATGATCATCACACACCACACACTGCATACATGGGGGTTCAGACAAGCTTGCAGCTCCACCCATCTACTGCACAAGTAGCAGTGCATGAAGGCTAGCATGGGCCCATAGTAGTGACCACCCAAAACACTAAGCTGAGCCTTGACTATGCCCCCCCCACTGTGCACACCAAAGCTGAACTGGCCAACAGCCTCACATACAATGTCATACTGACATAAGAGAGAAGGTACAACCCATAAGCGGGATGCTCACGGAGCACGTAGCTTAGGTGTCCAGGGGGAGTTGTGCTTCTGACTTCATGGGACAGCACCTGTACAGGGCCATTCCGACAAGACTAGGAAAGGAAGTAGAGTTGACTACTACACAGAAGCAAGAACCAGGCAAACAAGTTCCAAACAAGAGTAAGATAAAAATCCTGAAAGATACTGTAAAGAAGCAGACATAAGCAAACTACCTGATGAAGAGTTCAAAGTAATAGTAAGAAAGCTGCTCACCAAACTTGTACAATAGATGAATGAGAAAATTTAATGAAGATCCAAATGGAAGTTACAGAGTTGAGGAATACAAAGGTATCAACAGAACTGAAAAATACAATAAGGAGTGCAACAGCAGATGAATGAAGCAGAGAATAGATAACAGAGCTGGAAGATAAAGCAACAGCATTTACCTAGACAGAACAGCAAAATGAAAAGAGAATTTTAAAAAGCATTGCACCTTAAGGGACCTCTGATACCTCATCAAGAATAATAGCATTTAGGGGCCTCCCTGGTGGCGCAGCGGTTGAGCGCTGCGCTGTGGAGCTGTCGGCAGTGCGTGAAGCGAGTTCGACGCCCAGCCAGGGAGAATCCCATATGGTGCGGCAGACCTCTCCGGCCTCGCCCGCTGCTCCCCTCAGCAGTGTATTTCTGATCTGCCTGTTCTGCTTCCTGCTCTGTCTCTGGTGAACCCACTCGCCGCCCCATGCCTCTGGCCTATACCCCAACTTGTATGTAAAAATAAATATTTAAAAAAATTTAAAAAAAAAGAATAATAGTATTTGTATTATGGCATCCCGAAAGAAGAGAAAGCCAGAAATGTTATTTAGGAAAATGGGAAATAATGTACAAAAACCTCCCTAATCTGGGGAAACAGACATCCAATTACAGAACACCCACAGAGTTCTAAATTAAAATAATGCAGAGACCGACAATACACTTTAAAAAATTATGAAATATAGTACAATATCATTAACTTGATTTTAAAACTGTAAAAATGCTCACTAAAAATTTTAAAATATTTCTGTATTAAAAAAATAAGGATCAAGGGCCTCCCTGGTGGCACAACCAGTTAAGTCTCAGCACTATGAAGCTATCTGCAGCCACTGCAGCATGAGTTAGATCCCCAGCCAGGGAGATTCCCACATGGCGCAGCAGACCTCTCCTGCCTCGCCCGCTGCTCCCCTTAGCAGTGTACTTCAGTCGATCTGCCTGTTCTGCTCCCCACTCTGTCTCTGGTGAATCCTCTCAATGCCCCACACCTCTGGCTTACACCCCAGCTTGTATGCATAAATAAATCTTTAAAAAAATAAGGATCAAGATGATACATAACTATACTTCCTTTTTATATAAAATATGCCATAAATTACATGTATGGTAATAAACTACTTAACAGATATTTTTAGAGTGCCTTTATACAATGTAAATTTGGGAACATTAAAAAAAACTACCAATTAAGTAGCCACGTTAAATATCTCAGGTGTGAAAGGATCAATATACAACAGCTGTTATATTTTCTATGCAGCTACCATTCTCAAAAATTAAAATTAGATGTAATCGCCAAACACTGGGGAAAACTGCATTTTTGCTTTAAAAATTTCTACTATTTTAAAGATTTATTTTTATTTATTTATGTTTACAGAACTAGAGTGTAGGCCAGAGGTGCGGGGGGGTGTGGGGGAGGGAAGAGGATTCACCAGAGACAGAGGAGCAGAACAATTAGAGCTTCTGAAATACACTGAGGGGAGCAGCAGGTGAGACAGGAGAGGTCTGTGTGCCATGTGGGTTAGCTCCCTGGCCTGGGATCGAACTCATGCCGCAGTGGCTGGAGATAGTTTGACAGCACTGACTTTTACCCCTGCACCACCAGGGAGGCCTGCTTTAACAATTTCTGAATGTTCTTTTAGTTCTCTTGTTTACAACTGGTATTAGGTATTCTTTTCAGCTTCAAGACCTTGGATTAGGTAAAGGTCTCTAAGAACACACAAAAAAAGAAAACATGAAAGAAAGGTACTGCTAAATTGGAATTAATCCAAAATTAAAACTTTCCAGCTTTTCAAAAGACAGATAACAAAGTGAAAAAGCAAATTACACTAAGAAGAAATTCGCAAATCACATATTTGATAAAGGTCTTGCATCCAGAATATTTACAAGTCAACAATTAAAGACAACACAATTTAAAAATGGGCAAGAGGTCTGACTAGATACTTCAATAGAAATTACAAAAGTCAAATAAGGTAATGAAAAGATGTCCAGTCATCACTATTTATCAGGGAAAAGTAAATTAAAAGCATACCATGTATTACCACACAGGTATGAGAATGACTAAAATTTAAAAGACTGATAATACCAAGTGTCAGCGAAGACATGGAGGAGCAACTGGGAATCATAACAACGCTTCCAAGAATGCAGCATGGTACATATACTTTGGAGGAGTTTGGCAAAACATTAAACATACACTTGCCCATCTGGCCCAGTAATCCCATTCTTAAGGAAACAAAAACATAAACCTTCCTCCAAAATACTTGTACAAGAATATTCACAGCAGGTTTATTTAAAATAGCACCCAACTAGAAACCACCCAAATGTCTTATCAACTAAATGGTAATGGATAAACATTTATGTCTACATAATGAAATATTACTGAGCACTAAAGGAGCTGCTGTGCAATAACTTGGGTGAATCTCAAAAGCATTAGGTGGAAGAAACTAGACAGAAAAGAGTATATGCCATGAAATTCCATTTACATGAAGTTCCAGAAAAGGTAAAACTAGAGTGACAGAAAGTCGATCAGTGGTTGCCAGCAGCCAGCAATGAAGGCAAGGAGTTGACGACCAAAAGGCAAGAGGGAACATTCTGGGGTGATAAAAACATTCTAGATCATGATTGTGGTGGAGGATATACGACTTTGTCAAAACTCATCATACTGTGTAAATTATACCTCAAAGCTCAGCTTAAAAATAAACAAAAAAGCTTGGGAAGTGACTAGAAGACAGTACAGGGGAAATTCTGAGGTGCTGGTTCTGTTCTATTTCTTATCAGTGTGTGGCCACATTGGTGTTTAGTTTGGAAAGTCACTAAAGCTGTACAATTATGATGTGTACTTTTCTTTATGTTTAATTTCAATAAAAAGTTTAATGAAAAAATAAAAGAATGGATCCTCTGAAGTCTGAGGTCGAAGGGACTTCATACCAAAAGAAGGCAATTATTGAAAACTGCAGCCATGAATATAACTGAACAGAAGAAAAACCAAGCAAGGAGAAAGAAAGCAGAGTTAGCCACTAATTATAAAGGAATTCAAAAAGCAATCACTTGTCCAAAGCATATTTTCCTATTTCGGAGACTTGACTAATAATCTAGCTGGATTTCAGTTATGGATGGTCGGATGGATGGATGGATGGATGGATGGATGGATGGACGGACAGATGGATGGATGGACGGACACGTGCGTGCGTGCGTGTGTGTGTGTGTGTGTGTGTGTGTGTGTGTGTGTGTGTACACACATACAAACATGGTTAGAATACAATGGAGTTCCCCCAGACCTTATTCAACATATCTTTTTTTCAATTAGGTTCACTTTCTTTTTACTTCTAGAGATAAATGTAACACAAATATATTCATTTTCATTCCAAAATTTAGTTTTCTACTTGGAAGAAAAATATCTTACTAACCTCCTTCATAAATGATTTGCCTATGCGCACCACTTTTGCAAATAAAATGGGATCATGAGAAAGGTGAGGCCCAAGGTAACAGAACATATTGAAGACATCTCTCCTCAAATCTTCGAAGCTCTCTGCTTGTTTTGGTGCTCTCTTATTTTGCAAAGCATTAACAGGTGATCCTTTAGCACCTTTAGGAACTCCAACTCTGTAAAAAGAAGCAAAATTTATACACACACTATGCAATACCACATTTTAAGTTTATAAGTAAAGAACTGCATGGTCATATTTGCTTTCTATATTTCAATTGTGCCCAACTTTATTATTCAAGTTAATTTAACTAGTGGAAAAAGACAAAAACAATATCTGTTTGGGGAAAACAACAGCTCAAAGAATGTTTCAAATTAACACACAAGAAAAGGACAATCAGAGAAATGCAAATTTCAAGTAACATTTAACATACATCACATAAAAATGTCTTTAAGCTTGGCCCATATCAGGAGTTTTGATATGGGAAGGGGGAACAAGGGATGAATATCAGAGACACTGGAAAATGAAACAGAAAAATAGGGCTATATAGCAACACTGATTCAAGTCATAAATATTTCTTGATCTAGATTCCACTACCTAGACTGAATGAGGGACGTGGTTGCAGGGAATGTGAGCAGCATGATTAAAGACAATGCTACCCTAAAAAGGACAGCATGTCCAGAGTTCTCACCACTGAGACCACTGAGCAAGTGTCCCGTTGTGGAATCACAGGGGTCAATCTCTGAGAAGCATTCACAGTCCGCAGCCAACGTGGCACTGAAGGCAGCAGCCAGCAGCAATGCATGAGTCACAGGCTGGGGCTTTTGAGGCAATCTCTGATCTGAAGGGCTGAAGCCAGAGCTGCTACCAATATTGCTCCTAAGTAAGTTTCACTCTCAATGGAGCAAACCCAACACAGAAGTCTATACTTTTCAGAGTACACTGCTGTATACATTCTACAGCACATTCAACAGCTGGTGGTCAAGGTGTTAGGAAAGAATTCACTGATAAAAACATATCTGAGTAATATACTCTGTGGCTAGTTCTTATGTTCTGATACAACATATGAAATATATGCTTGGTTTGCGAAAACAGAATGTGTAGATTTTGTTGTAGTCATACACTATGTCTACCTCAATAATTATATACAGTAACATACCTTCGGTAGAGAGGCTCAATAGTTATGTGAATGAGCTTACAAATAGCAAGGGCTATTAGCTTATGTGAAGCTGCATAGTATGGAGGCATCTGATCCATAATGTTCTGTGCATGCTGCCAATCACCAATCTTTAACAAGGCTTCCAATAAACCAAGTTTTTGGTTGTCAGGTGGCTAAAAATGAACAATTACAGCAAAGATTCTCAAAATATAGACACCAAAAAATCTTAGTATTTTTCATTTAAAAAAACTAAGCTAAACATCACAGGAAGGTACAACAGCTCTATCAAGAAATGTAATGGTATTTTCCTGAAAGTACAATCAAGTTTTTTAGCAACTGAAAAAAGAAAACAGGGTCTACTTTTACATTTTACAGACATAATGCGACAGTTTATAGATCTGAATTAAATTAAGTTCCACTGAGTGTTTTATTGTCACAGGGAACTACAATCATCTTTGAGCATTCCTTTTGGACTTAAGGGGCACTAATATGCAGAGCAAATATACAATCAATACATTTATGGTATTATTTAGAATGCATTTTTAAATTTATATAAAAAAACATGGCAACCTCTTCTGGGAAAGTGTCCATCATATTAAAAACAAAAACACCTTTGCAAATTATTATTCCAAACACTAGGTCTCACCACAATCAAAGTTAAGAAATTTATGCTTCCATAAGTTAACTATTACAAGTTAAATTTCATAATTCTAAATCCAGAAGACAATGTTAATTTTACTAGAATACATTTATATACCTTCTCTACTTTCTCCTCTTCTTTTTCTTTTTCTTTCTCTCGCTCATCCATTTTTTCAGAAGACAACACAACCATTGTAAGTTTTCTAACAATTTGCTTAGCTTCCACAATTTCTCGTTTATGTTCATCCATAATGCAATTATCAGCTGGAAGAAGCTAAAAAATGGTTCATTAACATTTCATAAAACAGCTAATAGTATTTTCACATTCTACAAAGCAAACACTATTCTCATTGATAAAATTATAAGAAGTCTAGCCTGTTCATGACCAGAATTTCCCTTCTAAGTCTCTTTTTTGTCTGACAGGATTAAGTAGCTGAATTTTTTTGAAGATTTATTTATGCATACAAGTACTGGGGTATAGGCGAGAGGTGCGGGGTGGTGAAAGCATTCACCAGAGACAGAGCAGGGAGCAAAACAGGAGGATGGACTGAAGTACACTGCTGAAGGGAGCAGCGGGAGAGGCAGGAGAGGTCTGCTACGCCATGTGGGAAGCTCCCTGGCTGGGATCGAACTTCTGCTGCAGTGGCTGCAGATAGCTTCATAGTGCTGAGACTTAACCCGTTGTGCCACCAGGGAGGCCCCAAGGACCTGAATTTTGTAAAGCTTTTTAAAATCAGAGAGCAGTCAAAGGTTTGGGTCTACTGTTAGAGGTCCTAAATCAATATTTTACTGCAACAGTGATGTTTACCATTGACTTTATTAGTTTATCCAAGGAAATGTATACCTGGTTCCATTAAAAATATTAGATTTCCATTTAAAGGCCAAACTCCAAATTAAAGTGTTGCATCGGGATCCAACTTGGAAGAGGTGAGCTACTAAATTAAATTATATAAAGGGGTAAATGATTCCTCTAAATGAAAAATCTCAAGCAGAAAAATATTTACAGCTTGACATACTGCTTTTCATTTTCTGAGTAACTACTTGACTTACATCACAAACATTTCTAGCTTATTACAAAAGAGAAAGTAATATAGTTGACCCTCTATCAAGTATCTCAAATATTAAACTATGTATTATGGAACTCATTTAGTTAGCTAGGGAAGGGGGGGGCAGGAGAAAAGTCACTAAGGATTGGTACAAAGAAGTAAACAAGACTTTTTCTCATGTTCTTTTTCTTTGTTTTCCACTTGCAATCAAACATATTTTTATTGTTTTTCTTATATATCTGCAATAGGTCCCATCTTAAACCAAGGCTACCATCTCTAAAATCTCCCATTATAATGGGTGAACTGCTAGTATCTTCTTACAGTTTTTTCAATTGCTAATTTTGTGCAATTCAAGAATGTTATTACATACATAAAAAATTAGAACTGTCACATCTGCCTAATGAATACAATCTTATTATTATAGTGACTATCTCTTTTTGCCAAAAAGTCTATCTTGCCTAACAATAATTTCCTTGGTTTATTTTCCTCACCCTTTTACCTTCAACCTTTCTTTGTCCTTAGGTTTTAGAAATCTAGTGTAAACAAAAAACCTAATTATTTTAGGATGACAAATTTTGTTAATGCTAACAAAAATACTTAGTCCACCTGCATTTACTGTTAAAAATATCAGTAATAAACTTATCATCATTTCTGTACTTTCCATTTTCCTATCACTCTACACTTGTCTCTAAACTCATACTTATGTCTTCAAATTGTCCCTTTTCTGATCAATTTTCCATGTTCTCAGTTTGTACGTCACTTCTCCATTTTAAATCCTGGATGGCTCTCTACTCCCAAAATGAAAAAAATTCGAAATTCCTTACTAAGCACCTAAGACACCTGACAATTTAGGACCAGCATACTTCTCCATCCTCATCTCCCCTATATACCATCCTAGACTCCAACAACTGAGCTGCTGAGCTGCCAATGCTCTCGTAAGGAATAATGAAGCCCTTTCAAACCTCATACCTCTCTACTCAGTTATTTCTACTTATCAAAGCTTCCCGCCAGATAAGCCTGGCCAATACCTATTTCTCTATCAAAATCACTAGGTTGAAAAAATCTCCCAAATTCCCCTAAGACAGAGAGTCACTGTTTACTCTGAGATCCCACAGCATTTTATTAATATTTCCAATAATATTTCTTATGTAATGTAAAATGTTTTTCTCCCTTACTGGACTACGACTGCTTCCAAGGCAGAGAGATCAAGTTTTATTCAACTCTGTAAACACAGTACAAAATGAGAGGCAAGGAAGAAAATGATTTCAAAGGCAATGGAGATGATGTTAGCTTTGGATAGGTGTGTTTAAGTTCACTGATATCCTAATGTACAATCTAATAAAACAGGAATTCCTATACTACAAACTTAATTTTTTTAAACAAGCTAAACTGTTGCTAAATTAGAGCTCATCAGTCACAATCATAGGTATTAAATACTCTTCTGGATCCAGCAATAAAAGCACAGTACTGTCATTATTGCCCAGTAAACACAATAAAAACATTTTTTGAAATATACCAAGAATTCCTCGCTCATCCGGAATCCCTAAAATTAACATTTTGGGGAGAAGGAAGTATTATCTAAGTAATCCCACACTTCCCATTATTTGTGTACAATACAGAAATATAAAATCACACTTGTTAGAATTTGGCCTCTCTCCCCATGAAACATGGCTGATGACAGTTAAGAACTTGAACTTCATATCCAACCTTAAACCCTGTAAGAGTGGTCAAATTGTATTCAATTTCAATAGTTTGTCAAATAATTAAATTTATTCCATTTATAAAATAAACACAAAGCAATAATGCATTAAGGCTTCAAAAAATAAAGATATGAGCCCCTTAGACCAACCTTGAAGTGCTATCTGGCTCCCTACTCTTCTTCCCCACCCCAGGATGGACAAGCATACATTCTTAGTAGCCCACTTGACTTACATGTACATAAAGATCATCTAAATCAATGAGATTAAATTGCAGAAGTACTGCAGCAACTCTGTATAAAGATGAAGGAGTCTCTCCATTTGGTTCCTTGAAAAATGAAAAGAAAAGTTTGTTATATAAAGTACAAAAAACTAAAAGCATAGCTTTTACCTAACACTAATTAAGAACAATTAGATCAAGTAACTCCAGGTTAATAATACGGTTCTCTGGTCTTCCTGATCATATGTATACCATCCGAATTCAGGACAAAGATAATTATGTAAACACTCTTTTTTCACACTGGAACATCTGATGAACACAAGGAAAGCAGCTTTAAAAATAGACACATTTTACTATGCATGCTAATATTTGGATAAAATCTGAAAACTGAATAGAATAAGTGCGATTGTATGCTGTGTAATATTAAGTCTGGGTTTCTGTTGGTATGTGTTTTAATGTTTTGAAATAATTCTCAGAAGAGATAGATAGACAAAGACTGACAAATTTGGAAGTCCAGACCATCTGTACTTCTATTCTTTTATTTTGGGGGTCTTATGCTAAGTACTATATTTACTTGTTGGCTGATTTTCCCCTTCAAAACAGGTGTTTATACATATTACACATGGACAAAACAACATGTTAAAATCTGGAGTGGCCTATTCCAGGCAGCTCTGAGGATCCTACACAGAAACAGAAGGATGTTAAATACTATCAATTTTAGAAGACTTTCCCCTGATTTTTAAACTGCTTAAGTGTATATGAATTGAAGAATGAAGTGAAGATAACTGGTCAGGAGCAAATAAAAAGCAATACACTAGGTTTTACTTCTACTGAACACTAAAAATGAGATCTCTGTAAGTAAGACTCCCCCCACAACTGGGTTAGCTTGATATAACATATCAAGCTAGCCAAACTAATAAATATATTAAGAAGAAACTTATTCACAATTTTTCTTTCATTGTTTCATAATTCTTAAGACAGGTTAAGTTTTTAAGTTAACCAATAGTTTTGTTTTTGTGTTTCGTTGTTTTGGGGGTTTTTTTGCATAGAAGAACTGGGGTATAGGCCAGAGATGCAGGGGCAGGTGGGGGGGGGGCGGTGAGAGGATTCACCAGAGACAGAGTAGGGAGCAGAACAGGCAGATTTACTGAAATACACTGCTGAGGGGAGCAGCGAGCGAGGCAGGAGATGTCTGCTGCGCTGTACATAGGTTAGCCCCCTGGCCGGGGATTGAACTCAGGCCACAGCAGTGATCTAGGAGCTTAGAATTTGGCCTTGTTGGCCAAATTTAGACTTAACCCGAAGGCCACCAGAGAGACCCCCTAACCAAGAGTCTTCAAAGTTTAAATGTTTTTTTATAAATGGTTTTTCATTAAAAACATATGGTGGTCAGGGTCTCAAAACACACAAAAGAATTCATCACCTGACATGAATTCACCAGGAATACTCTCATTATCCCCATTACATCTGTTTAAATAAGTCACCACAAGAAGCCCCTGACTGCTGGGCCAAATGTCAATCCCCATAAGCTGATCCTCATATTACTCTACACAAACCCTGCCCTATCCCACCTTTATACCTTCTTGAAACATTTACACGGCATGCCCCGCAATTCACGATCCATGCTCAGCAAAACCTCCTATAGATCCTGAACCTCTCCTCTAAATGTTCCCTTCACTTTCATGTTCAAGAAGAGCTGCAGAACTACCTAGGAAAATCGCTAACCAAGTAACCCAGTCAAAATGTGGCTATTTTTCCCCAGACCTTCCACACTGCTAGGCCTGGAAGTAGGGTATGAGTTACCTTTGCTTTTTTATAGTTGTTTTCAGACTATTTTCCCTAAAATCCACCCCAGTTTTCAATCTCCTATCTCACTACCCCTCACTATTCATGTGATCTAGTTTCATCTCATTGTGGTCAAAGAGATTTTGTAAGATTCCAGTGTTTTAAATTTATTGGGGCTTGTTTTGTGGTCTAAGATATGGTTTATCCTGGAGAATGTTCCATTTACACTTGATAAGACTGCAATCTAGTGCTGTTGGGTGGAGGGTTCTATATGTCTGTTACGTCTTCAATTCTGTCAATATTTACTTCATATATTTTGAGACTCTGTTGTGTATGTGTTCCTGAGTGTTATAACTTCTTGAGAGACTGACCCTTTTATCAATATAGTGTCTTTTGCGGTCTATTGCGAAAAATTTTGCCATATGATTTACAACTCTGTAAGTTAGAAGCTAATGTATAGAAAATGGCTGATACAGTAACTGCATTTTCTGTTTTGTATTTACCTAATCTTATTTCATCATTCTCTTTCTTCTGGCTATCTAAAAATCCCTCTTTCTATATCCTCTTTAAACTACATTTGTTATGCTGATGATCTTGTTGTTAATAAGTTAAATAAAAATTTGACATGTGCTCACCAAAAACACTTTTGCCTTAAAGTCTCTTTTGTCTGATATTAGAATAGTAACCCCAGTTCTCTCCCTAGACACTATTTTGCATGGGATATCTATTTCTATTCTTTCATTTTCAATATTATTTGTGTCTCTGGCTCTTATAGATAACATAGAGTTGGATCATGTCTGTATAGAGCTGCTTTTTAATTATAAAGTTTATTCCATTTGTATTTAAAATAATTACTAATAAGGATTTCTGTCATTTTGCTGTCTGTTTTCTATGTCTTATTTTTTGTTACTCATTTTCTCCATTACTGCCTTTTTTGTGTTTGATTTTTTTTGTAGTATACCATTTTGATTCTCTTTTCCTTCCCTTTTCTGTTTATTTTTTTAGTTCTTTCAGTGAATACCTTGGGTAGCATAATATTTTAAACTTATAATAATCTAGTCTGAATTAATACTTTGTTTCAGTAGTATACAGACTCTGCACTTACACACTGCTATCCCTCCCTCTTTTATATTTGTTATACATCCTATGCCAATTAACAGATTAATAATCATTGTTTTATTCTTTCTTCTTATAAATCATACAGGAAAAAAAAAGAAGTTACAAACCAAAAAATACAGTAACATTGGCTTTTATATTTACCTATACCAGTGTTCTATAGTTCTTCAAATGGCTTCACATTATTGTCTAGTATCCTTTCACTACAGTGCACTGGATTCCCCTTTCGTACTTCTTGTGGAGCAGGTATACTAGCAATGAACTCCCCCCAGCTTTCATGTATCGCAAAATATCATAAATTCATTTTTTGGAGAACATTTTGATGAAGAATTTTTATTTAACAGATTCATTCTTTCATATTTTATATATGCTATTCTACTGCCTTCTGAAATCAGCGGTTAATCTTATGCAGGATCTCTGTACATAATGGGTCACATCTCTTTTAATGCTTTCAAGATTCTTTATGTTTAGACAATTTGACAATAATGTGTCTTGGTGTGGATCTCTGTAGGTTTATCCTGCTTGGTGCTGGCAAAGCTTCGATTCACAAATTCATCTTTCATCAAATTTGGGAAAATCTCAGCCATTATTTTTTCAAATATGCTTTCTGCCCTCTTTCTCTCTGGGATTACCACATTAGTATAACTGATTGTATCTTATAGGTCTCTTAATTTCTGTTCATTTTACTTCAAACTTTTCTTTTCTATCCCTCAGACTGGATAACTTCAATTGCCTTATGAAATTGGCTGAACGTTTCCTCAGTCTTCTCAAATCTGCTGCTGTACCCCTATAGTAATTTTTCATTTTAGTTATCATAATGTCTAACTCTGGAATTTGTTTGGTTCCTTTTTATAATTTGTATTTCTCTATTGATCTTTTTTAAAGATTTATTTATTTATGCATACAAGCTGGGTGTATGCCAGAGGTGTGGGGGGTGAGAGGATTCACCAGAGACAGAGTGGGGAGCAGAACAGGCAGACTGACTGAAATACGCTGCTGAGGGGAGCAGCGGGCAAGGCAGGAGAGGTCTGCTGTGCCATGTGGGAATCTCCCTGGCTGGATAGCTTCATAGTGCTGCATTTAACGCGTTGCGCCACCAGGGAGGCCCTTCTCTATTGATTTTATCTGTATGGAAAGACAGTGCACTCCTGGTTTCCCTTAGTTCTTTGCCTATGTTTTCCTACAGATTATAAGCATATTTAGGATTACTGACTTTAAATTCTTTATGTCTTAAGTCCCCTGTCTGGGCCATACTTGTATCTTTGCATACCTCATTATTACTGAAAACTGGGCATTTTAAATATTACATGGCAACTCTAAAAATCAGATTCTGCCCTCTCTAGGGTTTGTTAATGCAGCTTACTGTGAGTTATTGCTGTTTGCTTGATTAGTGATTTCACTAAACTCATTCTGTAACATCTATATTCTTTGTCATGTGTGGCCACTGAAATCGATGTTCTGTTACCTCAGTGGTCAGTTAAGTGTTTTCAGTTTTCTTAAAGCCTGAAGCCAAAAAGGAAAACAAAGAAAAACGGTAAAGTTATTCTTCCCAATCTCTGTACATTGGCTCTGTTAGGGCACCTCTCAACATGTAGTCAGGGCATTTACAACTCTGCCTTAGTCTTTACTTCCAGGTTGCACAGAGCCCAAAGGTCAGACAAAAAAAATCTTAGGGTCTTCTCAGCCCTTTCCTGAGCATACATCCAGTTCTGGTCATGTGCATGGCCTCTCCCCTCTCCCTCCCACTGTCCCCATCCCAATTCCCTGGTATATGAGGGAGCTTTTAAAAAGTCCTCATTACTCCACATTTCTCCATATTTTTCCTTCCCAGTCTTTCAGGCTTTAAGTGCTTCTGGCAAAAGCCATCCCAGCTTGCGGGATGCTCTTAGGCAGGCAAAATAAAAATCAGCCCCCATACCAGTCCTTTAGGGAGCAGTCAAGACAGATGGAAACCCACAACTCTCTAACAATTCTTTGCATTCTCTAGCATTAGCAATCGGCACTAAGAGTGCAAGCTTCTATGTTCATAATCACTATCAAAATGGGTGTTACAAATAGGCAGATAATATGTTACAGTGCTCTCTTACCCTACAGCAGCAGCAGTCTTTCCTTGGTTGTTTTAAGTTTCTGACTAATTTCCAGAGTTCTGTAAAAGTTGATTAATACTCTTTGCCAGTTCATTAACTGCTTTTATGGAGAGGGAGAGAGCTGGAGTTTCCAACTGCCATTTTTAATGATGTACTATTGTTGCCATCTATGGCATCATTTAGCAATGATCTTAGCTTCTGATTCATTGTCACTCTCTGACTCTATTTCTTACTTACCTTTTAGAGATTTTCATATGTCCTATCTCAGTCATTCACACCATATCCTAAACTCTAATGTTAACTATAGCTTCAACCCTATCAAAATGTCAAATTTACATATCCACCCCTAATTGAGTTCATACTGCTACAGGCCAATCATACTCTATTTCTCTTTTCTATTTACTCTCCCACTCTCCCACACAACTATTTCCTACCTTCTAACCTACCTTCCAATACCTCTTTTTCTCGTCCTCTCAGCTAATCACCTTGCTTATCTCAGTGAAAAATTAAAACAATCAATACAAACTCTCATCATCACATCTACCCACCTACCAATAAATGTACCTACATGTGCTATCTTTCTACCTATTATAGATGAACTCTGTATGCTCCTATTTAAAGTTGAACCACTCACTGATGTACTATACTTTATTCTATCCTACTCAATAATACTACTCTAATAATTCTCTCCTCTCTCTTACATTTCCTTTCTCCTCTCATTTCCTTTAACATACAAATATGTTCTCTCTGATATCTTCCCCCCAAAAAAAAAATCTCTTGAGCTCACTTGCCCTGCCAGCTACTATCCCACTTGTCTGTATATCTTTACAGCAATGTCTTTATACAGTTGTCTATTCTCACTGTCTCCAATCCCATTCTCCCTATTCTCTCTTAGTAACAGTACTTAGTAACTCTACCAATATAGTTAGTTTTTACCTCCTGTAGATAAATTCAAGGATCAATGTTTAGTTATCATCTTAAATGATCTATCAGAGAAATTTAACAGAATTGATCATAACTTATTCCATTTAGCTTCCAAGATGCTAAATTTCTACTTTTACCTTTTACCATACATGTTCATTTTTATACCTTCTTTGCTGGCTCCTCCTCTCTTCCCAGGCCTATTAATATTAGTGACCCAAGGTTTGGCTATTGTTTCTCTTGTCCCTCTCCTTACAACCCTTGGTGATTTTATCCATTATCACAATGGTAAATATCATCTATATGCTTTTTAACATCCATATTTCTACTTCTAGCCCAGTCCATTCTTCTGAAGACCAGCTCCATAAATCCAATTGTTTATTCTAACATCTCAAACTCAACGTGTCCAAAATTGAATTCCTGATTCCTACCCCCCAACACTCCAACCCCACATTCCACTGGAAGTTTACCCATCTCATTTGATGATGACACCATCTTTTGAGCTGATCAGTCCACTGAAATTAGAATAGTACTTAGCTCTAATTTCTCATATTTTGTATCCAATTCATCAGCAAGTTCTGTTGGCTTGACCTTCAAAATATATTCAAAATCTGATCAAATTCCACTGCTACTATAACCACAATCTGTTGAAAACATGTCAAAATGCACATAGATTCATCTCTTCTATCTCTCACACATGCTAATACACACACCACCATTAGAGGTGTCTACTAAAGAACCTCCTTACTCTGGCAGCTAAAGTAGTAGAAGAAAATAAAAGCACTTATCCTGCCTTTCTAGTAAGAACTGTATTTTAGGGTAATCAAACAACCCAAATCGATAAGGGACAAGCTCCTCTTCACAAAAGAATGTGAATTAATAAATGTAGAAGGCATGATAAAATTACTTAAGTCTTCAGACCTAATTTCACATATAATAAGAAATACAGGGAACAATGAACAAATGAAGCCATCCATGAAAAAGCAATTAGCTAAATCCAAGATTTTCTATGGGAATGGTTTCCTCAACAAATCAATGCCATTAAAGGAGGGGGGGGTGGGGCACTACTCTAAATTAAGAGACGAAGAATTTTACCAGTCAAATACAATGTGTGGTCTCTGAATCATTTTTTAAGCAAAGCAGCTGTAAAATGTGTTAGGGGACAATATGGGGAATCTGGATATGATCTGGATTTATTATATGATAGCAATCTATTTAAATATGAAATCGGCATCACTGCTACAAAGAAAGAAATCCTTTTAAAAACTACAAACTAACATACTTAGTAAACATTCATATCATCTGTTAATAAATTAATATTTCAAAAACTGTGTACCGACAAATTAATAAACTTAAATCTAGGCAATGGGGGCTGTGGGTATTCATTACACTATTCACTCCTTCCTACATATTTGAAAATGTTCATAATAAAATAAAAAAGTAAAAGGGAAACAAAATGAAAAAAATTAAGTCAGATCATATCACTCTTACTCAAAATATGCCAATGGCTTCACCCATACCAAAGTCAAAAACCTTGCACTAGCCTAAGATCTGGTCCTTCACCTCTGACCTCCTCTCCCAGCCTCTCCCACCCAGTCACTCTGAAACAGTCACACTGGCCTCTCTGCTACTCAGCACATCAGGAATACTCACACATTAAGACCTTCCCATTGGTTGGTCTTGTTGCCTGGAGGATCCTCCCCAGATATTTGCAGTTTATATCCTCACATCCCTGGGACTTGGCTTCAACCTCACCTTTTCAATGAGGTCTAGTCTCCCACTATTCTATCTAAAAGTGCAAGCTTCCACTCCAGCACTCCCAACATTATTTAACCTACTCTATATATACTTTTTTTTTGCCCAATCTCTGATCATTTTCTAGCATACCTCTCGGGTAAAGGTTCAACAGAATAAACCCAGATCTTGATCAATATTTCTTATGTGTATAATTTGGATTATAATAGAGCCTAACTACAGTGGTCCCACTATTAATACTATCACTATGTTTTTAATCTAGAAATCAAAATGCTGGGATATATGTCTACTGGTACCCTCACCATTTCTAGGACCCCTTTATTCCTGTACTTTGGGCTGACCATAGTACTGTCCCCAAGCCCTGTATTGTAGCAATTCCTCTAAGGAGAATCAATAGATGTACCTAGCTGATTTTCCAAAATTATCATGTGCTCTAAAACTGCTTAAATTCCCTACCACCCTGCTAAGTTAAAACATCCAGGGTAGCTGATGAAAGGCTGATACTACTAAAAAAAATCACTTTCACACTTTCACAGACATCATAGCAAGAATAACTAGTTTTGTCTAAAAGTATTAGCTGTAAGAAAATTAGTGGAAATATGAATGGTATAAGCAAGGACTGAATATTTTCAGGTAGTGATGGAAAGAGGGGAGGATAGCATAAGACAGGGACCAATACACAGGCTGACCACAACAAGAAGTTAATTCAGGCAACAGAAACAAAGGAATGGTGTTACGCAGAGCAATACAAGGGTTAAACTCTTCCCAATAAAAGGATATTTATAGAGCCAATGTTTCCTGGTTGGGTATTTCTTATGTAAGAGGCCCCTAACCTATTTTTAAAAAGGATTATTCCAATATTGTCAATCCCCCCCCATCCCAGGATATTTTAGTTCAGCTGAAAAATTATTATCATTATAAGTAATAGTTTCATATAAAAGGATATGTAATTCTCAAACTCAGATTCAACTCACATTACTTGGTGTTGCACAGTAGGTCATCATTATCTACTGCAAACAGGCTCCAAAACCTACTCTCCAAAGTCCTAACCAATATTCTAACCAATCAGGCCCATGTTAAATTTCAACCGCCCTGTTACTTCAGTAAGTTGACTTCTCAAACCTAAAGCAATCATGGTGCCTCTTAAAATATGATGAAATAACTTGAACTACTCTGTCCCTGTACTAAATGTAGACTCCCAGGCTGATGACAGGTCAAGGAACAGCTGCCATAACTAACTTTTGAACAAAGTTGAAGGCCTCTTGCCCAAAATCCTGCCATATATTTTGTTTGGTCTCAAAAGCTATTATGCTCTTAGGTTATGATCTTATTTCTCTTTTGTCAGTGGAACATCCCAGAAAATGGAAAATAAAAAATAAAATGCAGTAGGTGGTACATCATTTGAAAATCCTAAAAGAAATTATCTTACTATTCTGAACACGCGCCCCAAGAGTAAAGAAATGGAGACTCTTCACCAGAGTATCCCCAGTGCCTCACAAAACAGCAGCGTATCGTAAACACTCAATAAATGAGCATTTTTGGACTAGCTGAGTACCTCAGACAGGTAGACGAATTAGCAAAGTTTTACCAAAAGGACAACTGAGGCCTTATTACATTAAAATCCTTAAGAGAGTTATCTTCCTAAAACAGATCGCTGAGTTACAATTAATAAGTATTTACTATAGTTTAAAGCAGTAAACTAGAGAAATTAATGAAACACAGACCCTGCACTCAATCACTCAAAATCTGGAAAACGAGACAGACATGATTTATTCTAATAAAATCTGATAAATGCTAGAAGTATATATGTTGAGTTTTATAAGAATAGAGATTAAAATGTGACTAATTCTGCATGGGTAGTGTGTCAGGAAAGACTTTACAAAGCAAGTAGCACATTATATTAAAAAGCAGGAGCTAACAAGATGAAGAAATGACACGTGAGAATACTGAGTAATAGTTTTTAGTTATAAAGAACTGCATAAACAAAGATCTTTATCTAGCAATGTCAGTATACCTAAATTCTGAAAATGACTAGTAATTTAATATGATTATAATATTAGATTTGATGGGAAATCTCACTAAAGATGAGGCTGGAAAGAAATAATGGGATTAGGGGGCCTCCCTGGTGGTGCAAGGGGTTAAGTCTCAGCACTATCAAGCTACTGCCAGCCACTGCAGCACAAGTTCAATCCCTGGCCAGGTAGCTGACCCACATGGTGCAGCAGACCTCTCGGCTTGCCCTCTGCTCCCCTCAGCAGTGTACTTCAGTTGATCTGCCTGTTGTGCTTCCCATTCTGTCTCTGGTGTATCCTCTCACCCCCCGGACCTCTGGCCTACATCCCAGTTCTTGTATGCATGAACAAATAAATCTTTAAAAAAAAAGAAAACAAATAATAGGACTAGACTGTGAAGAGCCTTTTCTGACATGTTTAGAAGTTTAATTTCACCTACAGGCAAAAGTTTTTGATTAGCACATCAACTAGAGCTCTTTTAGAATGTAACAGTGGTGGGCCTTCCTGGTGGCACAATGGGTTAAGTCTTAGCACTATGAAGCTATTACCAACCACTGCAGCAGGAGTTTGATCCCCGGCCAGGGAGCTTCCCACATGGCCAGCAGACCTCTCCTGTCCTGCCCACTGCTCCCCTCAGCAGTGTCTTTCAGTCGCTCTGCCTGTTCTGCTCCCCACTCTGTCTCTGGTGAATCCTCTCACCATCCCACACCTCTGACCTACACCCAGTTCTTGTATGCATAAATAAATCTTTAAAAAGATGTAACAGTGGTAATAATATGAAAGATGGACTGAAAGACAATCAGAGCATATTAGCTAGACAACTAACGTAGTGGTTTGAGTAAACATGATGTAAGATACACCTCAAGAAATTATTCACATCCATAAAAAATTTCACAGGCCACTACACATAAAATTCTATCTCAGCACAACATTCAAGATCTTTGACAATCGAAAGCATTTCTATCTTTCCAACTTCACTTCCCATCCCTCCTTTTCCCTACATATTACAATCCAGCCACATCAAACTATGTACCATTTCTTCAAACTGTTTCGTACATTCATATCACCATGTCTTCACACTATTTGATACTTCTACTCAGAAAATTCTCAACAAACTCCTACTCATTCTTCAAGGACCAGATTTTAAAAAGATTATATCTATAAAGTCTTCCCTGATTACATCTCTTCCAAGGCAAAAATTTATTATGCTCTCCTGTACACTTTCACATAACATCATTCACACTACTAATACAATACTTATCATGACATTGGTGACTATCCATTTATCTATCACCTCTACAAGAATGGCTGAGCTAAAACGAATCATTTACAAATTAAATTGTACATATAAAATTGCTAAATTAACCTACAAATATATATACACACCACATATAAATAGACACATTTTTTTACCTGATAAAACTTGAATTTGAACCCAAGAATATGACACAGTGTTTGCGGTTCACACATACTCATGTAAGATTCTAATAAAGATATAAAGAAGTCATCGTGTTCCGGCCTGCATTCAAACACTTCTAAAATGACATCCAAAACTCTATTAGGATCCAGATTAAAGCATCCTGAAACAGATGAGATATACACAATTCAAAACTGATTACGCATCATTTCGAGTAAAGCCATTAACTTTTAGGGACAACTAATTTCGCAAGATAAAAACGTATCTAAGAATGACTTCTTTTATAAGTTTGCTTTCCCTGCCCCAGAGGGAAACCTATATAATTGTCAACATCATCAAGTCCACTCCACAAATTTTACAGATGAGATACGTGACTTGTCCAGGATTACAAAGTGGGTTAATGAGCAGAATGGAGTGGAAGCCTAGGACTGACAACTAACTCAAGTAAAATTTCTTCATTGCCACACTGGTTCATCAGTTCTTGATTACGTGGGCTAGTGAAAGAAATTCACATTTTTTAATTCTTAGCAAAACATGAAAGTCAAATGCATTTTTACAACTTAGGCAACTAAATGGTTTTCTTTAAATATTTTATGTAGACGTATCTGGAATGCTGATCAGTGCTGACAACAGATCATGGAATATTTAGCAAATTCTTCAACCTTATGAAGGGCTCGTACTAAATGTAAAAATTCAATCATTAAATAAAAATGAATAATACTCTAGTCTATCACGACAGAAAGGGACATCAAATATAATTTCGAAAAACTAGTTGGTTTATAAATTTCCTGTTAAATCACATACATAAAACTTACGAATAAACACTAGGACAGCAACATGTTATACAGAAATGTTTTGTTTCATTGATGTTGTTTTCAAGTTTATATTTTCAATGGCTAAAATATGAATCACTGACAATATGTTTTATTTAACAGTATTACTTGATTAAAGCTATTCTATCTGAACTGGCAATTTACTATCAATTTCTTTCTAGGTGCAATTTAAGGCAGCAATCTAGGAAATGTGTACTTTTATTTCTAACAGATATCAATCTTTCACAAAAGAAAATTGGGCTTATGAATTTTCTATTAAATGTCTCAGGAGTCGTAAGTTAGTCCAATCGATAAGAATGACTTTCATCACATTAAGATGGAAGAAATAATCAAAATCAAGGATTTAGAAAATAATTCTTAAAAACTTAGGGATTTGCTAAGTAAGTTTTCAAGGGTTGATTTTAAAGTTTGTCTTTGTCTACCCCTTTGTTTGGTTTTCTATAGGGTACATATAAATGACACTATCCGGTATTTATCTTTCTCCTTCTGGCTTATTTCACTTAGCATAATCTGTAAGGGGTATTTCCTTGTGTTTGCTCTCTAGGCCAAAGACTGGCTGCGTCATTTTCTACGGTAAAAGGAAGGGAGTTCTTCACAAATGTACAGAGATGTCAAAAAGACACTTTTTGTTTTATCTTACCAGGACTTGTATGAAATAATTTTGTATTTCAGGAGACATAAGACACTTTCAGTAAATTCTTCCTACACATGTCACAGCAAATGATAATTCTAAAGAAAAACTATATAACTTAATCTTTAAAGTATTTTTTAAATGAGCAATTGAGGCACGAGGATATTTCAAATAGACTTTTAAAAACAAGTAGAATTAAAAGGAAATATTTGGCTGTGTACGTGAAATGACAAGAGGACTTTCAACTGTGTATCACTATAAGGCAAATATTTTGGATGTTTGCTTTTTTCCCCCAAAACTTTATTAAGGCTTAACTGGCAAATAAAATTATAAGGTATTTAATGTGTACATCATGATGTGTGCATCATAATGACATCCATCATTGACATACACATACATTATGAAAGGAATCTTCCCATCTTATTAATACATCCATCACTCAAAATTTTCTATTTTAAAGGTGGGGGAAATAACACTTTCCTATCTTTTCCTACACTTTTATAACATATGCTACACTTACTTTAACAGACTGTTACAAAGACAAAATAAGGTTCATATATCAGAAGTCCCTTGTAAAGGTATTTTTAAAATGAAATTCAAAAGTAAACATTTTCAAGTTTCAAGATTCACTAAAGATTTTATAAAAGTACTAATTTTCTGGCCTCTGTGAAATTATTCAAAAATACTTAAAAGTTAAAGATAGTAATACTAGAGAATACAGAAACTAATACAAGACACAGATAACACTGACAAAAAGGTTTCTCATAAATGTCATTCAAATGTTATTATTACTGATAAAATCTTAAGAATTCAAGCTGGACACTTGTCTCATTTCTTAACTGAAGACCAAAAAGCCTTTGGTGAATGCACTCATTTTATATTTATGGATATTCATCAGCAGTTAAAAAAAAACTTATCATAGTAACATATACTATGTAAATGTATCTTACCTATTAAAGACTTGATATTTTCTAAGATTAAATCACTAGTAATGTTTCCAGATAAATCTTGCCCCAATTCAGCAATCAGCTTGGCATAACCTTCATTCTCTTCTCTTAACAAATTGAATTTTTGCTGCTTATAACTGAAATTAAATAAATATTATAAAGAGGATAATATTAATTTCAATTAACAGGCTTCCATAAGAATGAATTATTCTCATTGAAGTTTCTTATCTTATATACAACAATCATAAGAATAGTTCCTGAAAATTAACTCTCTGTGTATTTTTCAGGTTAGAAATTAACAGTGGTTTATAAGAGAGACCCTAATGTTAATTACACAGGGAAAACCAAGTAAGGAGGGAAGGATATTGCTAATGCCAAGTAAAAATGACATACCACTATTTTCATCATTGACTAAAAATTTTATCAAGAGTATAGCCAGTTATGTTCTTTCACTGGTAATTATAAAGGCAGTTAATGTTATTTTGACTTCTATTGTGGAAAAATTAACACTGATTTTACACAGGTAAAGTTCTGTGCTGACTCAGTAACTCAGGCTATTTTTAGAAGGAAACTTACAAGATATATGCCAACATCAACAAAAAATTTTCAAACTGCCTTTAGAAACTTCTAGTACTCAAATTGAGAACTAAAAAACATACTTGGGTATTTTATATGCAACATTAAGATAAATGTACTTACAAGAGTTTTGTCTTGATTTTAACTGACTTTTGATTGAATTGCTGTGATTGCTTGATAAGCCCTAATGATTCCAATGTTTCAGGATCCAGGCGTTCCTTTAGAACTGTGTCTGAAACTAAATACTGTATTAAAAAATATTAAAGGTCATTTATTCCTTAGCATTCCAACTATGCATCCACAATCTCATTATCTCAATTTGAATATATTCAAAATAATTTTTCCCCAATAAGAATATTAAAACCACATCCTATACATATCAACAACTTTATAAAAAAGGCTGGGAATCTCAACAAAAATGATGACTCCAAATACTGAAAATTGAAACTATAGCTCTTTTTTAAAGACCCACTAAAAACTTACATGCGTGCTGTACACAGTCTACAAAAACTATACATACAATTCATATACAGATTAAAATTGCATCTGTCAACTGAATTTTCTTTAATATACAGGAATTGAGCCTTCTTTGGTTTTTACTATTTAAGTCAAATCCTATTACAGCAAAGATCTGAGTAATTGCATTCCTCCTTAGTTCTAATTTATGAACATAAAATGACTTACTAGACAATGATTATGACATGTTCTAAAAATTATTTTTAAACTACCTCGATACTTTTTCTTCTTGCCTAATAAAGTTTGTGAAAATTGTTTCTGTTTAAATGATGTCCACATCATTTCTACTCACTTGACAGATACTTACCTTTTTCTTAGTTAGGCACTTAGTGGTCAGGAATATCACCAAATGTTTTATACAGAGATCCGTTTTAACTGTATATAGTGCTTATACACTTATATAAATGCACATGTAAGTGTGTATGTATAGTTTAAGTGATAGAGTAGCATACCTATTTCATAATTAACAAGTCTGATTTTACAAAACATTCCATATCAAGACCCAAATCTCACCTGATAATGAACAGTCAACTGAAAGCCACTGTCCTCCTCCATTACCATGAATAACTAAGATTACAATTGTTCAATGTAAAATTTAGAAAGGGAATGTATTTTTAAAACTTACCAAACATGCTAATACCAATTGTGTAAAATAGTCTCTCTTGCTTTTTTCTTCTAAACAATTTGTCTCAATGTCTATAATAACAAACAAAAAAAAATATGAAGGTTTGATTGATTTTTCTAGACTCCCTCTAGTATAATAATATACTTACTTTTTAAAAAACTATATAATTTTAAAATGTCTAATTCTGAAATTGGAAAAAAATTTTAAGCTATGAAAGCACGAACTATCTTCCATATGTGCATGAGTGCCTAGAATTAACTTCTCCTGATATGAGACTAACCTGTGAACAAATAGCATATCCATAAAAAGACCAGTAAGTCAATTTTATAATAGTTAAGTATTAAGTCACTTAACAATACATAATAGTTAAGTATTATGTCATAGTTGGAGGCAATAAAGCTTCAAAAAACACTGTTTTGAAAAGCAGAAATATTGAAGCAGTTTAAATGACCACATGTCAGAGATGCTCAAGAGATTCCTTCCTTAAGTGGTAACAACTAGGTGACAACATGGATCTTTTCTAACTCTAACGATCCTACTACTCATAAAGATCAAAAACTTGACTGTGACCACCTTGGTATAATATACCATGTTCTAACCAAGCTATCTGGCCACCAATTCAATGGAAAGATAATATTAGAAGATATTTTTAACATCCTAGTTTGAAATACAATTCTAGTTACTTAAATATTTTAAAAACTGAAACTTCCTTGAGTTTCAGTGAATTATTCAGAAAATTTGTCAAACAAATCTCTGATCTGAAGTATGGAGGAAATAAAATTCTCTCAATACCAAGCTTCAAAAATTTCAGCCAGTATTTGCAGGATTACAAAGTTAATCTCCGAAGTATTACTTTAATTGATCGTATATCATTATCCTATTTTTAAAGCCAACTCATAATTTAGAATGTGCTATAGAATAAGACACCAATTTTAGTAATGCAATTATGCTCTAAGGGTTCTAGAGTTCTTCCCAAACAGACATCCTACCACTGCTTTCCTCTAGTTTGCTTTCTATTGTCATCATTGAGAAACAAAAGAGAAAGGGATTTATCATCAAATATATACACATTTTTCTGGTTCTCCACTTTCCCTTCTTGAACAGTGCCATTTCCCAATATCCTGGCCACTGTAACTAAGCACAAAGTCACAAGGGTATTGAAACATTCTCAGGGTGTAATTCATACAATGTAAATTGCAGCACAATTTCCTCAATAAATCCCGTCCAAGGACTCCTAGATGTCTCCCCATTATCTGGTCTTGTGGTCCCTCCTCAGCCTAGAACTGCAAGGATATTGACCTTGACTAAGCTGGGCTTTTAACGAACATCTACCCTCCCAGGCACAAAAGTCCCTAAGACCTACACCCAAAGTCCCTAAGATCGAAGCACTTGGGCAGAAAGTTCACCCTCTTCAATCCAAGAATGCACTCCTCTTAGTCTTCCAACCTAATTAAGATACCATTCTCTAGATCCTGACTATGTTAGAAAATGGTTCACAGGACCTCAGTAAATTTCTCAGTTGAACTACCTAGTCAATTATCCCAACTATGCCCTATTTTCTTTATTCTTTTTGTCCTAACTTATGAAACCATCCTAATAAAGTCAGTCATTATCCCCCGATTCTTCAACCCTGAATCAGTACCTAATAAGCTGTTTAACTTCCCCTATGATTGACCATAAAGCCCTCAGTCATTTCCAACTCTAGTCCCCAGTATCATCGGCCACCTACTCCAACTCAGATGGCCCATCAGCACATCAAGTTACATCAGACAATCCCCCCTTTCAGGTTAATATAGCTCTCCAGTCCCCTCAGCCTTACATAATTAATCTTTTAAAGAAAGTTATCTTAACCAGGTAAGTACAGTACTGATTTCTCTAATGTTTTCTAATGTTTTAAAACATTAGAAAGGCAAACAAGATGGGCTCTGGAACCAGAAAGACCTAGGTTCAAACCCTGCCTTCCTGGCTGTATAGCCTGCAAAAATATCACTTCTCCAAGTTTCAATTTTCTGACCTGTACACCCCCCTTACAGAAGCTATGAGGATTAAAATGAAATTAAAAGCTGAATACCAATGCCTATAACATAAAAGGTGCTCCAAAGATGCACCCACCTTATGATTACTATTAGCATCATTATCATTATCATTATCATCGTAATCATTAGAGATAGCTCACATTCTTACTCCTGTTCCCCTACCTTGGTCTGGGGTCATCCCTGGATCATTTTTTTTTCCTGCCAAGGGTGGGGGTAGGTGAGTGAGGGGGGCAGGTGTAGGAAATTCTTAAGTTTGCCATCCTAATCTTGCTTGTAAAAATGGACTTGATAGGCTAAAAGAAATTCCCCAAGAGCAACCAAACTTAACCTTTATGAATTCAGGTTACGAGTAAAAAGCAACGACTCGTAACAATAATGCAAATTACTAAATAACTATGAAGGGAAAAATATCCAGATAAGTCAATAAAGACAATAAATTAGTACAACTTACTAATAAGCTAATAATTGATTACCCAAAGAAAGACACAAAATATACTCCTGACACTATCAAGGAACAATAACTTCTACGAAATGTTACTTACAAATCAGTCTTCCAGTCTTACAACTTTATGGTAAAGAAAAAAATTTAGCTGAAACTTGTTTCACATTTACTTGTAACATATCTTAAGTCCCTGCTTTAAAAATTAAGCTTAAAAGATTTTTTGTTGTTGTCATAAGTCACCAAACCAAAGGTAACATGAACAAATACTTAATCATCCAAATCAGGACAGTTTTAAGATCCTGTTTAAAAGGCATTAATGATGATGTCAGGGAAAATAAAACAGAACTGGGACATATGTCACCCGATCACCGACCTGCTCTTTTCAACTATCACTCACAATCCATGTACATATTGACTGCTATTACGAAATCTTAGTTTGAAAGATCAAGCACCAAACATTTACATTTGTTGGGATCAAATTACAGACTCTCATGAAGACATTTAAGCAAACTATTTCTATTTAGGTAATCTAATTCTAGGAATTAAGATTAATGAGCTAAAATAATTCATTTCAACTTGACAAACTCACAGAATGTCTTATTTTAAAGTAAATGTTATTTTCTTAAAGCAAATATTATAATGTCTGGTAATTTTTTTCTATTAGAGCAAAGGTATAGAAAACATAAGACTGATGGAGAAAGTGTTCTCAGTTATTTTATTTATTTTTTTAATATATATTTTTATTGTTATTTATGTATTTTACATTTTGTATTCCCCTTGGGTAGCCCACCACCAATTCACCCGTGATCCATCTCCATGGTCCCTTGTGTTGTTCTCAGTTATTTTAGTTAAGATCTAATAGTAGAGAAATAAATGTTTTACATACTATTTTTTAAACCATGCCTACCTAAAACACTGACTTTTGTTCTAAGTCAAAGAAAAATTCCTTTTTTTAACCTTGCTTGAATTCTTATTTATTCTGGACAAATGGAGAAACTGCTATTTCTTTTTTTAAAAGATTTATTTATTTATGCATACAAGAGCTGGGGTGTAGGCCAGAGTTGTGAGGGTTGTGAGGGAGCGGATTCACCAGAGGCAGAGTGGAAAGCAGAACAGGTAGACTGACTGAAATACACTGCTGAGGGGAGCAGCAGGCAAGGCATGAGAGGTCTGCTGCGACATGTGGGTCAGCTCCCTGGCTGGGGGTTGAACCCATGCTGCAGTAGCTGCTGATAGCTTCATAGGGCTGAGACTTAACCCCCTGCACCACCAGGGAGGCCCCCAGAAACTGTTATTTCTAAAGTTGGTTTTTCATCCTCAAAACAAAGGTACTTTTGATAACTCTGGTTCTTCCTGTTCTTTCTAAAATTAACAAAAATCAAAAGTACAGTACAGTAGTAAATACTTCTTGAGTGTCCTAAGTATGAGATTATGACATTCGTTGTAACCTGCATTGAGTAAGATTATGTGGCTGCTAAAATCTGAATAATTCACACTAGCTTCAGAAAACCGAACTTTTTTACTTGAAATGACTTAATTTAGCTCAAATTTATATAGACATATTCTGGAAACAAATCTCTTAATTATATTTATAGTTTTTGAATGATTATACTCATATCTGACTTACAATAGTATATTCTCTATAAAGTATAATATATTCTAGATTTGTAGAAACATTTATACATTTGTAAAACCCTTAGTTTCAAAGAAAAAATTTATTTTATACAGTACATTTACCAAACCGCACTTACTACAGAAAAAATAAGTTTTAATACCTACCTAATATGCAGAAAACATCAGCAAGGATGGAAGGCATATCCTCACGAAATTCCTAGTTTTAAAAATAAAATTATTCATAGTAAATACTAGAATAGCACACCAGCAAGTATTACAGCTTCAGAATAACACTTGTTAGTAAAATTTTAAAAGTACCAAAAGCCCAATACCACTATGTTGACAAGTAGTAAAATTCTTCAAATTCCATAATATAAAGAAAATAAAAAGAGGAAGACAACACTTTAAAAAAAGTTTAAATGTCTATCATGAAAATTAAAGAAAACCTAAACAAGTGCCTAGGAAATATTAAAGAACATAAATAACATTTCCCCAATAACATCTCATGTTAGAAACTACTGGAATTTGGGGTACCTCACCTACCTAAATTAAGACTTTAAGATGGTACATTTTTCATCCAAAACTTTAAAAGTTGTGCTCTGCCTGAGTCAATACTGATCTATGCAAAAATCAAAGTAGTAATGGAAGATCATAAATCTAAAAAAATATAAAAACAATTATAAGCTATTGTTCCCTAACTCAAGATTTTCTGAAGAAGAAAATAACCAAAACTCTGTTTACTTATGCACTGATGTTTATAGCCTTTAGAGAAACAAAAATTCTCCCCTCATTTCTGGATGAAAACGTCAGTATTATTCTAGATTTGGCTCCTGACTTCTTCATGCCCAGTATTAAAATCATTAGTAAGAATCACAGTTTAATTATTGCAATTTGTTTGTTGGCACTATAGCAAACCTAAAATGAGCCTGTTTTCAGAGGCTTAAGAAATATAATTCTAAAGAAAAACTGAGAGCTGTACGAGACATACAATGTTTGCCCCTGTGATTAAGATATGGGACTATGGGAAAATCATGACAAAGACAATCCAGTTGCAGAAGCATTCATAAATATCATTAGGATTCAAAGGAAAGAAAAAGCTAAGAATGAAGCAAGTATACAAATATGAAGTTCATTTGGACTACTCACTACCAATAAAATGGGGACAGTATTAGAATCAGATTCCATAAAAACTCTAAAGCCTACACTGATGTCCAATTTAAAGAATAAAATAACAATAATTGTTGACCAGACTTTAGTTTCTTAAGGACTACAAATTCTGGCTAAGTCTTCCTGAATGCAAGTACTCAGGCTACTTGAAGATCACAACAGAAGAAGACAAGAGTTTTCCAACGTGGAATATTAATTGTTTAAGAAACAAACTATTCTTATATGAAGCAATGCTCTACTATCACAGACAGTTTAGAGATAGAAGGCAAACACATATTGAACCTACTGTGCAAATATTGGGGAGGGGGGAAATCACAACAACTAAATACAGAAGTTCCTTAAGACTATCCTCAGGAAACCATAAAAATCATACAAAGAAGATTACCTACCCTAACAGAACAAAGCTACAAAGGCTAAACACAGCACAGGGGAAATTCATACTATAACCAAGAAGACCCAGGCCCCACCTCAGTAATACTTAGTATGGAAATTGTTCTCAACTTGACAGATGATTTTATGCAAGTTAAAAACCAATGTAATAATAACAGAATACACCAATTTTAAAAACTCAAACTTAACTACAAGTTTACAATGAACACCCTTACAAATGAGCACTCATCTTTCAATTCAAATAGAAAACAACCATGAAAACACTTGGCCTGATTCTAACTTAAATTCTGTAATAAATGAGTCTAAATAATATCCGCTTAAAGCTTAGGGGAAAAGTCCAGTTAATATTTTCTAAAACAAACAATAAACACGTGAAAATTACATAAAATGAATGTTAGAGCATGCAACTTTAGTTTAAAATAACTTAATCCTCAATTTTCAAAATAGATCTAATTTCTAAACATAAACAAAAATAAAATAAAATGTCTTGATATGCTATATTGCAGAAAAATATTCTAGTCAAATTATTTTTATAGTAGCATTTTCAATTAAACATACCTTGATTGTATTACAAAGCAGGCTTTATTTTTGCCGACCAGCTTACCAATATGTTTTGCTTTACCCACAGACAAGAAGATTAAAATTTTTGTTTTATAGCAATGAATTACCTTAAAACATTCACTATAAATTTGAATAAAATAAAATGCAGACTCTACACTTTGAGGATCTTTGTACCAAAGACAAAACACGATACATAACAATTATTAAGAAAATATGTATATATACTTACACTAATATCATTAAGAACACTAGATGCCTGTTCGTGTTTTAGATTTCCTTTAATGACATGGTATGATAACTCATAGAGAGCTTGTTGGAAATCTATTGAACAGAAAAGGAAGAGAGTAAGGATACAGTCTATTAAACATGAAAGGCAGACCCTGCGAGAGAACATATATTTCCTACTTGTCAGAATTACTGTAAACAATTAAGACTTTTTGCTAGTCAATTTTTTCACTTTTATTTTTCACAAAAACACAATACTAAAAGTAGAGAAAAGTTAACCTTGACTCCACTACTATAATTACAACTTGAGCATTTCTTCTAATCTTTTTCTATCGTTTACATGTTTCACATATTTGCATTCACAGTGAACATCAGTTGGAATTTTGATTCTCCCACACTTTTTTGTGGAGGAGATAAATAAATTTTATTGTCCATTATGTTATACAAAAATCTAGAAATAAATCTGTAGAGAAGAAGCAAACAGTAAATAAGAGGTCAACAGAAATCATGTAAATTTGAATTACTTTTCATGATAGTAAGACGAAAACCACTTCCAAATACATGTGTTTGCCTTCAGAGTAGATTTATATTCACTGGTGAAAGCCTGCCATAAAATTAAGTGTTCAGCATCTTGTCTCCTCTACTGGCTCGTGACAAAGTCCTTAAAGTCTATGAGGAAAGAAATGTACTCCTGATGCTCCAGGACTGTGTGGCACTCCACCCCAACCCATCTGCAAAAGTGCTGTCTACCCCTCAGTCCACAAAGGAATCCATTAGGGGTCACAAAAGATCCATTCCAGGAAATCCATGTTGAGTGTGTAATTCGTTTCCCTCCTTTCAGACTCGCTGGTAGACTGAAAGCTTAATTCCCTGATGGGAAAGATGTTATTCCCATCATCTTCTTATCCAGCCTCATCCTCTGGATAGTGACAGTCTAACACAAAAGTTTTTGTGCCAACCATGAATTTCGGCATGGATGTAAACTCAGGCTCCAGTTTCAATCTTCTACCCTTGGGAGGGCTCCTCTTCTCTCCATCAAAGGTTTGGTGGGAAGCTATTGTTAATGTTGAAAGTGACAGTGATCTTTTCTCCAGTGATTTTTCACACTAATACAGCTTCTATTCCATTCACCTCCAGTTCCAACCCCCAGACATCTTGGGGAGGGACTTACTAAACTCCTAATTTCATCACTAGGAATTCAACAAAAGCTTTGTCCCCTTGGTATGCTGCAGCAGCAGACACAGAGCCCTGCGGGCAGCTGCGGGAGAGGGAGAGGCCAGACCACCACACCTACCCCTCAGGCATGCTGAGCAGGGCTAGGGCCCCAGGGAGCAGGCAGCCAGGCAGTCAGTCAGCAGCTGCAGGGGCCACCAGAAAGTCAAAGACCGGTGGGGCAGAGCAGAGGCAGCACTGCTAAGGCAGACATTTGCAGACAAAAAGCACAAATTGGGGGGGGGGGAAAACTCCACAAACACTTTTAAAAGCATTTTCTCATGCTACCAAACCCCCAGAATTATTTTCAGTCAATGAAATCTCAGGGTTGCACTGACAGATAAGGAACAGCAGTAAAAAGAAAACTAAGTTTTATCTATATCCTATTGTCAGAGAAATTTCTTCCCAAATCTAGATCTCTTTTTATTTCCATCAGAATTCAAACTAAAATAGCTACATACACAGTTTTTGTCTTTTAAAAAGGGGTGGGGGCAGTTCTATGAGAACTGTCAACTCCAAGTAATCCCATTCACTATTAATTAGTCTCCTGGAAAAGGACTTTTTTTTGAGACGGGAGAAGTTAATGATAAGGTAAACACCTCTTTCTTGTCATCTTTTTCTTTAGTTTCTTTAGTTACATACACTAAAAACTTTACCTCTTCACTTCATTAAAAGTAGAAAAACAAGTAGCTCTAAAAATAATGTAAAGGCAATGTGAAATCCCTTTTTGAGGGGCAAAATAAATCTTTCAAGGCAAAATAAAAAGTAAAAAAGCAAATATTTTAAAATCATCTCTCTAAATACAACTACTGGTCACCAAAAAAGAGAAATGTAACAGAAATCACAACTATTATTAATTCCTCTTCAAGCAATGAAAATAGTATTTTGCAATGAAATTAATCTGTCCATTAAATTAGTTGCTAAGGAAAAATAGCCAGTCATCATAAAGAACTCATAAAATATATTCGGCATTTTTCACCAATATGCCTTTACTATGTTTACAATGAACTATATAAAAGCTAAAATGCAAAAAGAAAATTCTATTTTTCATGGAGCTAACATTGGTTTTCAACACTGTGATTCATAGTTACAGCATCACACCTCCTCAGATGGATGTTTATTAGTATAGCAGGAATGTGTATTAAATTTCCACTGATAAGATGCTTTTACAAAAAGTAACTCATTTAAAACTATCCAGATAACTAAGATTTTTTAAAAAGCAATCACTCTTAGGACAAAACAACTAAGTATCATAAACTAAGTTCCCATAAGAATATGTTCTCTAGGGCAGGGCTTCACGGAAGGGTGGGAAAATACGCTCTAGTGCTCAAAGGGGCTGAGGGAATTCTAATCTTAATCACAAAAAGAGATTAAAATAGAGAACAAATACAGATGAATGGATAATGATGTGGCACATATACACAATGGACTACTATTCAGATATTAAGAAAAAGATGAGATCCTGCCATTTGCAAGAGTATGAATGGAAGTGGAGATTATGCTAAGGAGAAAGACAAATACCAGATTATTTCATTCTTAAGGGGAATATAAAATAAAACAGTTACACATACACACACACAAAAAAAAAAACACCAGAAAATTGAGGTTACCAGAAATGGAGGGTGGAGAGTGGGGAGCAAAGGATGGAAGGAATCCAATAGACTATGGTAAAAAGTGGTTGGCATGGTGTGGCGACATACATTTGAAGAGATGTAAACCTATACTCATAAATCATGTACAGTGTTGTAAACCAACATTACTTCAAGAAAATACTACAATTTATAAGAAATTAACACACATACTAAGCTTCAGTTTCTGGAAATTTCCTAGAGCAAATAAGATCAGAATAATTTTTGTTTCCATGTTAGTTCTTCTCTTGTTTACAGTTGGTAGCTAGACTCTGTAACTTTTAATGCATCTAGCAACTGCTAAAATTTAACTAAATATATCAAGTCACAATTATAAAAGCCAAACTATCAAATGACTATATGCAGATCAAATGACACCCATATAAGGAAATGTAGTCTCACTATAAATATAGTTTTAATCCTAACTGTAATATGTCCCTTATTAAATGTGAACTATCTCATACCTTTTGTTTTCATTCAGGATAATTTAATGGAAAACAAGATATTTTAATCAAGTAAAAAATAACAGCTATAATAATTCTTTTTCAAGTCTTACCTCTGTAAGTCGAACTATCGTGACTTTTATTTTCACTAAGGATCCGGCATAAATGCAAACTAGAATAAAAAAAATAATCTGTATTAATTTCCAATCCCAACATAGATGATCTTACAGATCAATTATATGCCAACTAAAAATATTTGGAAATGTACTAAACATGTTTAAATCCATTAGTTTATAGTAAAAATAAAACAAACCTAAAAACCCTAAGTGGTCAGAGTGGCAGATGCTAATGAATCAATTCATTATTTTGAAAACTAATAAATAAAGGAATAAAAATCAAGTTTATTATGCCTGTCATTTATGGGCCAATAGTTGAGAAGAAATGTCTCTATTGAATTATATCAGCTAATAAAGAAGGAATAATAAATTAGAACATTAACATTATAAGATCCCTAATAAATTTAAAAATCTAGGCGTCTACTGATCGCTGGTCATATCACATGAGACATATTATTTGCTTCCTGATCCTGATGAAAGAAAACACTACCAACCTATTGAGTTGCTAAAAAAAAAAAAAAAGGCATAAACCTACATTCACATTATTAGAAACTCCATAGGCCAAATTCTAGTCTCTTTAACAAACATACTGCCAAGGGGAAAAAAGGGGTTGTGGGAATCCTCAGGGTAAAAATGCTTAAGAGACACATCAATCACAACATATGGATTTTACTTAGATCTTGTTTCAAATAGCTATTCTAAAAACTAATAATAATGACTCAATTGAGATACTTTATAAAGACTATCTTTAAAAGATACTAGAATGCTTGCAGAGAAATGATACTTGCTTCAGTAGAATGGGAAAACAGGTGAGGTTACATGAAACAAAATTGGACAGCAACTGGGCCTCCCTGGTGGCGCAAGGGGTTAAGTCTCAGCACTATGAAACTATAGGCAGCCACTGCAACAGGAGTTCAATCCCTGGCCAGGGAGCTTCCCACATGCCACAGCAGATCTCTCCTGTCTCGCCGGCTGCTCCCCTCAGCAGTGTATTTCAGTCCTGTCTGTTCTGCTCTCCACTCTGTCTCTGGTGAATCCTCTCACCCCTCCCCCAACCCCCCTACACACACACAAACACCTCTGGCCTATACCCCAGCTCTTGTACGCATAAATAAATCAATCTTTAAAAAAAAAAGACTGTCCAGCAACTGACAACTACTGAAGCTGGCTGACAATTTATTGGGGGAGGGGTGACTATTACACTATTATACTTTTTCATCTGTTTGAGGTTATTTCCAATAATAAAGTTTAAAACAAAAAAATTAAATACTTGTACGTTACATACTTCTTTAACTTAAATACAGAAAAGAATAGATATACTAGATTATGTGGGATAAGGTATGCTTAACTGGAATTCTAGAAAGAAGAGAAAGAACAAGACAAAAGCAGTATTTGAAGACATAATAGCCAAGAATCTAGTTTTCCAAAACTGAAGTGAAATCCACATCTGGGCTCAGCACAGTAAAGCTATTAAAAACAAAGAAAATTGACTGAAGTACCTGAGGGGAATAAGACAATATTATCTTCATGCCTTCTCAACAAGAACACTGAATGTAAGAAAGAGTCAAAAAATATATTCAAGATGCTAAAATAAATTATCTCATCAACTTAGAATTCTACACCCGCAAAAACAAACCAGTAAAAATGCAAAATAAGGAGGATTAAAAACATAACTGAGTTCACACAGGAAAGAAATGCTCAAGAACATACTTCAGGCAGGATAAAAAATGCTCCCAGACTGCAGCAAGAAATGATGAGGGAAAAAGTGCTATATGGGGGGTAATTCTAAATGAATATGAAATGAGTAATAATAGTGTTGTGATATTAAAACATGTATAGTATAGAAACAGGGAGATGGAAAAACTTTGAAATACATAAAAATTAAATTGATTTTATCCCAAATACACAGTTGGTTCAAATTAATTCACTACATTAAACTGACTTTTAAAAATCACACGATAGTTCAATAAATACATAAAAGACACTTAACAAAATTCAACTTCAATTCACTATTTTTTTAAAACTTTAAGAAAAATAGGGACAGAAAGGAATTGTTATAATAAAGGAACAATTCTGACACTGTGGTTCAAGAACTCCTGATTCCTGAGACACTTTCTGCAATTCTGTGACCTCAATTCATAATACAGATTTCATTTCCCTTTTTTGTTGTTGTTCTATTGCCATTTGCATTAACAGTTGAAAAGCAAAGAAATACTACTAGCAGCTTAACATTTATCAAAGCAGTAGCACTGAACCGTCACAATGAATTCTCATGATCAAGGAAAGAAGAAAGCCTGTCTCAAATAAGATGCCACCACCTATTTCATTATCTTTTTCATGAACATTCACAAACAAAAGCCAGTTTCACTTAAGAATGTCCTTGATGGGAATGGCATCAGCAATCCTGGAGTAGGTGGAATAGTACTAAGTCCCCCCAGGCCTTCCTTTCCATGGAAAGGTCAATTCAACAACAGCACACATATCAATTCCCTGTAAGAGAAATTCAGAAACCAGTTAGGCTCTTGCACCTCAGGCTAAACACTAACCAATTTCATCAAAGCCTGGGTCTTTAACACCCTCTCAACTGGCAGTCCCTCCTCCTGGCAACAGCAGCACACAAGTACAGTACAGGGAACTCCCACTTCCCAAATTCTCCCTGGGGAGAAAAAGAGAAGACAGAACGATACATCTAACATTCTGACAGGGCTGGGGGAGCCTTGCCCAAGAGACCAACTTCTTTATTTAACATATTGGAGCACAGATAGAACTAACATACTCTTTGTGGCTGGGGTCTGCTGAGAACAAAAATGAGCTGGACTGTTTACATTATGATATGGAAACAACCCGGATGCCCAAAAATAGATGACTGGATCAAGAAGATGTGGCACATATACACAATGGAATACTACTCAGCAATCAAAAAAACATAAACTCATGTAATTTGCAGCAACATGGATGGAGCTAGAAGGGATCATGCTCAGCGAAATAAGCCAGAAAGAAAAAGAAAAATATCAAACGGTTTCATTTATAGGAGGCATATAGGGGAACCAAATAAGAGATCAGGAGGAGAAAATAACAACAACAACAAAACAAAAACAAAAACTAGCAGGCAACCTTAAATGAGAGACATTCAGCAAGGGGGGGGGAGGATAAGGGTTTAAAAAGGGGGGGAGAGCACAAGGGACTATTGTGACACTTCATGGGAGAATTGGTGATGGGTAACCCACAGCAATACACAATAATGTAAAAGATATAAATAAAAAATATTTTAAAAATGAGCTGGCTGGGAAGCTACAGATACAGAGGACCAGCAGTCCAACAAAAAAGTTCAATACAGTTCAGCAACCTTTCCCTCAGGGAAAGAGACTAAAGCACAAGTCCAGTGTTCCAGCATTTTGGGAAACTGCCTGAAGGGCTGGTTTCTGTCTAACCAGATAGACTTAGGATACTGACAGGACCTAGCATACTCTAGCTATCTAGGGGCCACAAAGAACAAAAAAGAGCTGGGTTGTAAGATGTTGCTTCAGAGGACATATGGTATAGCAGACAGATATAAAGAGAGTATGGGTTTCTGAAAAAAGAAACTGGGCAATCTCCCTAGATTATAATCTATATACAGAAATCCAGAGAAAACACAATCAGAGAAAAAGTTTTAGAGGCTTCCCTGTATTAAATCAGTCAATAAAGAACAAGAGAAAACAGTGTGTTTTCATATGTAATGATACTGACACAAAGTTAGAATGCACACCAAGAAAGGACAAATGGCCCAATAAAATGAAAAAAAAAATCTTCAGAAACTGACCTAAATAATCAGAATTATCTAGCCTGCTGTAAAAGAACCACTAAAGGATGTCCTTCAAGTTGAATGAAAAGGCACTAAATAGCAATCTGAAATCTAAAACATATAAACAAGTACAAAATGCTATAACACTACAACAATGGGACATAAAAAACTTAAAAGTTAAAAGACAAAAATATAAAAATAACTAACTAGAAAAAGATTAATGAATACATAATACAAAAACATGTAATTTGTGATTTTTTTCAATTAAAAAAAGTGCAGGGCCTCCCTGGTGGCATAAGGGGTTAAGTCTCAGCCTAATAACCTATTGGCAGCCACTGCGGCATGAGTTTGATCCCCAACCAGGGAGCTTCCCACATGGTGCAGCAGATCTCTCCTACCTCACCCGCTCCTCCCCTCAGCACTATATTTCAGTCAATCAGCCTGTTCTGCTCCCCACTCTGTCTCTGGTGCATCTTCTCACCCCCCCCACCTCTGGCCTACACCCCAGCTTGTATGCATAAATAAATCTTTTTTTTTAAAAAAAAGTGGGAAGCAGTAAATATGCAGTTTTAGTATGCAAATCAGACTAAGCTATAATCAACTAAAATACACACTGCTATAAGATATATTATTACTACAGTTGAGGTAAGATACATATCAGTTACTATAACTAAAAAGAAATTAACTTATAGAAGATACAAAAAAGGAAATGAGAAAGAAACCAAAGCATATTATTAAAAAAGTGAACAAAGGGCCTCCCCGGTGGCGCAGCAGTTAAGCGCTGCGCTGTGGAGCTGTCGGCAGCGGCGACGCGAGTTCGACGCCCGGCCAGGGAGAATCCCACATGGTGCGGCAGACCTCTCCTGCCTTGCCCGCTGCTCCCCTCAGCAGTGTATTTCTGATCTGCCTGTTCTGCTACCCGCTCCATCTCTGGTGAACCCTCTCGCCGCCACATGCCTCTGGCCTGTACCCCAGCTTGTATGTATAAATAAAAATAAATAAATAAATAAATAAATAAATAAAAAAGTGAACAAAAAGGGAAAGATAAAAGAGCTATAAGAGACAGGGGAAAAAGCCAACAAAATGGCATTAATAAGTCCTTCACAATCAATTATTTTAAATGTAAATAAACTTTCCAATCAAAATATAAAGTAAATGAATAAAAATGGAAAGAAAGGAAAACAAGATCCAACTATAAGAAATCCACTTTAGGGCCTCCCTGGTGGCACAACGGGTTAAGTCTCAGCACTATGAAGCTATCCACAGCCACTGCAGCATGAGTTCGATTCCCAGACAAGGAGTTGACCCACATGGCACAGCAGACATCTCCTGCCTCGCCCACTGCTTCCCTCAGCAGTGTACTTCAGTAGATCCGCCTATTCTGCTCCCCACTCTGTCTCTGGTGAATCCTCTCACCACCCCACACCTCTGGCCTATACCCCAGTTCTTGTATGCATAAATAAATAAATCTTTTAAAAAAAAGAAATACATTAGCCTAAGGGTTAAGTCTCAGCACTATTACCACTAGGGACTGAGTTCGATCCCCAGCCAGGGAGCTGACCCACATGGCACAGCAGTTCTCTCGTCTAGCCCACTGTTACCCTTAGCAGTGTATTTCAGTAGAGCCGCCTGTTCTGCTCCCCATTCTGTCTCTGGTGAATCCTCTCACCCCCTGCACCTCTGGTCTACACCGCAGTTATAATTAATAAATAAATAAATGGCCATACATAAAATCAAAGGATGCAAAAAAATACCATATGCAAATGGTAACCAAAAGAAATAAGAGTTGCAACCTTAATTGGACAAAATAGATGAAGTCAAAACTGTCACAGGATGCTATATAATGAAAAAATTAACAATCAGGAAGATAGAACAACTACCAACATAGATAATATAGTCAACATCAGAAAACCTAAATATATAAAGCCAGAAAAAGGTAAAGGGAAAAATAGACAACGCAAAATAACAGTAGATTTCAAAACCTCACTATTAAAAATGAACAGAATATCCAGACAGAGGCATGAACAACACTACAGCAATTGGACCTAACAGATATATACATGACACCCCAACTCAGAAGTTACAGAATACGTACTCTTTTCAAGGATACAATTAAGACTGAAATCATACCAACTATCTTTTCCAACACTAACAAAATGAAAATAGTAATCAACAGCAGAAGGAAAATTGGAAAATTCACAAATGTGTGGAAAATTAAACAACATGCTCTTGAACAACAAATGAATCAATGAAGAAATCACAATGGAAATTAGAAAATATCTTGAAATAAATAAAAATGAAAATACAACATACCAAAACTTGTAATGTAGCAATAGCAGTATTAAGATGGAAATCTATACAAAATGTAAAAGACATAAATAACAATTAAAAAAAAAATGGAAATTTATAACGATCAAATGCCAGCGGTAGAAAAGAAAGGTCTCAAACAACCTAACTCTACACCTCAGGGAACTAGAATTTTTTAAAAAATCAGTAACACCAAGAGTTAGCTTTTTAAAAACATAAAATTGACAATTTTTAGCTTCACTAATAAAAAAAATACCATTATATGAAAAGAATAAAAAGAGAAACAAAATCACAAATGAAAAAAAGGAGACATTACAACTAATGCCAGAGAAAGAGGATTATGAGACTGCTGTGACCAATCATATGCCAACAAACTGGATAACCCAAAAGTAATGAATAAATTCCTAGAAAAATACAACCTACCATATCTGATCATGAAGCAATAGAAAATATAGACAGACCAATAATGAATAAGGAGATTGAATTCTAAGTAATCAAAAACTTCCCAACAAAGAAAGGTCCAGGACCAGACAGTTTCATTGGTGAATTCTACCATACTATTAAAGAATGACAGTCCTACACAAAATCTTCAAGAAAGTGGGATAGCTGGGAACACTTCCAAATTCACCTTAGGAGACCAGCATGACCCTGATACCAAAGTTAGAAAAAATATAAGAAAATTAAAAGCTAATTTTCCCTGATGAATATGGTTTCAAAAAACCCTCTACAAAATACTAGCAAACCAAAGTTCAACAACATGTTGGAAGTATTATATACCATGACCAAATAAGATTTATTCCTGGAATGCAAGGACAGTTCAACATGAAAATCAATCATTATAATATACTACGTTAATAAAAATGAAGAAAAAAGCCTCGTGATCATCTCAATTGGTGCACAAAAAGCATTTGATAAAATTCAACACCCTTTTATGATAAAAAGACACTCAACAGGGGCCTCCCTTGTGGCTAGGGGTTAAGTCTTAGCGCTATCACCACTACAGCCTGAGTTCAATCCCCAACCAGGAAGCTAAACCACATGGTACAGCAGACCTCTCTTGTCTCGCCCACTGTTCCCCTTAGCAATGTATCTCAGTAGATCTGCCTGCTCTGCTCCCCACTCTGTCTCTGGTGAATCCTCTCACCCCCTCACCACCCCCCCACCCCTGGCCCACACCTCTAGCCTACAGCCCTGTTCTTGTATGCATATATATAAAAAAAGAAACACAGCAGGGATGTCTACACTCACCACGTGTGTTCAATATACTATTAAAAGTCCTAGCCAGAACAATTAGACAAGAAATAAAAGGCAACCAATCAGAAAGGAAAAAGTAAGATTATCTCTGTTCACAGATATGATCTTATGTGTAGTAAATTACACACACACACACACACACACACACACACACACACACTAAACCAATTCTGCAATGTTGCAGGATACAAAAGCACAACAGTTGTTTTTCTATATACTAACAATGAATGATCCAAAAAAAAAAGTAAGAAAACAATGCCATTGACAAAGCACCAAAAAAAAGAGTTAGGGCTAAATGTAGTAAGGAGGCAAAAGATGTATATCCTGAAAACTATAAAGATTGCTAATACACTAAAGACAGTACAAATAGATAAACAGACATCAGTGTTCATAGATTGGATAACTAAATATTAATTATTTAGTTTATGTAGCTTGGATAAAATGCCCACACTATACCAAGTGAGGTTTGGATTTAATGTAATCCCTTTCAAAATCCCAATGACTTTTTTGCAAAAATTGGAGTGTAAGATTCTAAAATGCATATGGAAGCACCAAAAACCCAAATAAGCGAAATAATCTTGAGAAACAATAAAGCTGGAGACATACAATTCCTCATTTCAAAACTTATTACAAAGCTGCAGTAATCAATACAGTATGGTGTTGTCATAAAGACAAATACATAGACCAACGGAACAGAATTAAGGCACCAGAAATAAATCCACACACATATGGTCAACTGTTTTTTGGCAAGACCAAACAACAAGGAAAGGTCAGTCCCAGTGAGTGGTGCTAAGAAAACTGGATATTCGCATTAAAAAAAATGAAACTGGATACCTAAGCTCTTACACAAAAACCTACTAAAAATGAACTAAAGACATAAACATAAAACCTGAAACTGTAAAACTCTTAGGAAAAACAGAAGCAAAGCTTCATGACATTGATCTTGGCAATGATTTATTGGATACGACACCAAAAGCAAAGGAATCAAAAACAACAACAGAGAAAACATCAAACTAAAAATTGCATTCACAGAAAAGGAAACAATCAACACAGTGAAAAGGCAGCTAATGGAGTGGAAGAAAATATTTGCAAATCGTGTATCTGATAAGGGATTAATATCCAAAAACAAAAACATAAAGAACATCTACAAGTCAATAGCAAAAGAATCCAATTTAAAAATGGGCAAAAGACTTAAACAGACATTTCTCCAAAGAAGACAGATGGCCAATAAGTCTATTAAAGATGCTCAACATCATTTATTATCAGAGAAATGCAAATCAAAACTTCAGTAAGACATCACATCACACGTAAGGATGGCCATTATGCTAAAGAGAAGAAAGCCAGAGTAGACACCCAACAAAGGACAGTTATCCAAAATACGCAAAGAACTCTAAAACTCAGTAAGAAAACAATCCAATTTAAAAATGGGCCAAAGACCTTAAGAGATACCTCATGAAAGAAGATACACAGGTGACACAAGGTGACACATCAGGTCATCAGGAAAATGTAAATCTAAAGAACAGATATAACTATATAACTATTACAGTAGCAAAATATGGAACAATGACAATACCAAATGCTGACTAGGATGTGGCACAACAAGAACTCTCAATTACTGCTGGTGAGATACAAAATGATATGGCCACTTTGGAGCACAGCTGGATGGCTTCTTACAAAACTAAGTTACACTCTTAACTCATAATCCAGCAACCCCATTCTTTGGTATTTACTCAAAGGAGTTGAATATGTATATATACACAGAATCTGAACACAGATGTTATAGCACCTTTATTCATAACTGCGAAACTCAGAAGCAACCAAGATGTCCTTCAGGAGGTGAATGGGTAAACTGTGGCACATCCAGACAATGAAATATTTTTCAACACTAAAAATAAACGGCCTATCGTGTCATGAAAAGACATGGAGGAACCTTAAAAGCATATTACTAAGTTTAGGAAGTTAAATCTGAAAAAGCAATGTATTGTATGATTTGAACTACATGACATTCTGAAAAAGACAAAGCTATGGAAATGGTAAAAAGGGAAGTGGTTGCCAGAGGCTGGGAGTGGGAGGGAAGATGAACAGGCAGAGTACAGAGGATTTTTAGTGCCATGAAAATACTGTGTGATACTATAGTGACAGATGCATGGTTTAGACCACATATACATTGGTCTAAAACCATGGAATCTGGGCACAACAGGTTAAGTCTCAGCACTATGAAGCTTCCGCAGCCACTGCAGCAGGAGTTCGATCCCTGGCCAGGGAGCGTCCCACATTGCCTCACCAACTGCTTCCCTCAGCAGTGTACTTCAGTAAATCTGCCTGTTCTGCTCCCCACTATCTAGTGAATCCTCTCACCACCCCACACATCTGGCCAAGACCCCAGTTCTTGTATGCACAAATCTTTTTTAAAAAATAACTTAAAAAAACAAAAAGCAAGTGTTGAGGAAGATACAGAGAAATTGGAACCCTTGTACACTATTGGTGGGAGTGTAAAATGGTGCAGCTGCTACAGCAAACAGCACTGAAGGGCCTCAAAAAATTAAGCATAGAATTACCATGGGATCCAGCAATCCCATGACAATCCCATAAGGTACATAAGGTACTTATTCATAAGAATGAAATAAGGATCTCAAAAAGTTATTTGCACTCCCACGTTCACTTCACCATTATTCACAATAGCCAAGAAGTAGAAACATTCTAAATGTCCATCAATGAAGGACTGCACAAAGAAAATGTGATATATACATACAATAGAACATTATTCAGTCACAAGAAAAAAAAATATGTCACATACTACAACATGGATGTGTCCTGAAAACAGTATGCTAAGTGAAATAAAGCAGTTATAGGAGAAATATTGCATGATTCCACCAATCTGAGCTATCTAAAGTAGTCAAACTCATCTAAGCAAAAGTAGGATTTCAGTGGATGCCAGGAGTAGGAGGGGAAAAAATGGGGAGTTATTGTTCAGTTGATATAAAGCAATCACAGAAAGCTAAAAAGATGTAGGAATCTGCTATATAACATCATGGTTATAGTTAATGATACCATACTGTTACAGGGCAGGGAGAGAGGCACCCCAGAACCCCCAGACCTGCCCTGTTCTATCTAGGTTCTGCCATCCGCCACATCAATACAAAACATACAGGACCTTTTGTGGAAAGAAACTTTAATACAATTAGAAAAGACAAAGAATATACTTTCTGAGTCAAGCACCCAATGTTATCCAACTCCTCGTGGGTAAAAGTCCACCTAAACCGGATTGTCCCAAAGCAAGTCTCGAAAGACTGCCACAAGTCTAGAACAGCTTTTGGCAGGGGACCACACATAAGGGTCAGAAACAGCCAGACAATTCTGGGAGGAACCAAAATACCTTTTGGCAGGGACCCATACAAAAGGGTCAGAAACAGTCAATTCTGAGAGGAACAGAACAAAATCAAAACCAAAATCAACACAGCCATCATTAACTTCCCCATGGGTCTCTCGCCACATCTCTTTCAATCAGTCCAGGCCAGTGCAGCTTCTTTACAAGTCTCTCTGCTCCTTGGTCCTCTTCTCGCTCTCCATCCTGCTTCAGTCTCCTCCTGTCTTCTGTGTGTTCTGTCTCCTCTGTGTGTGTGTCCTGTCTCTCTTCTCCAGCTTCTTATATCCTGCTCAGTTCCACCCTACCTTGGGTGGGACAGGGAACCTGGGACACACCCTTTTTCCTGGGGACCACCCTGTTATAATACCACTTACTTAAAAATTTAAGACTGAGCTGTTATTTTTCCACAATAAAATGCCTCTGAATAAACATGTTTTTAGAATATGTACTTTTAATATTGCATGTGATGAAATAAAAACATACATATAAAGCCATTATTGCCACATACCAAAATACTACTGGCTGGCTCCAAGAAAAGCACTTAAGCAATTGTTTAAATGGTGAGCTGAACTAGCTGCTTTTTTATAGAACACCATTTTTATTTGAAAGAACAACTAAGGGCCTCCCTGGTGGCGCAAGGGGTTAAGCGCAGCACTTTGAAGCTATCAGCAGCCACTGCAGCACAAGTTCGATCCCCAGCCAGGGAGCTTCCCACACAGCACAGCAGACCTCCCCTGCCTTGCCGGCAGCTCCCCTCAGCAGTGTATTTCAGTCAATCTGTCTGTTCTGCTCCCCACTCTGTCTCTGGTGAATCTTCTCACCCCCCACACCTCTGGCTTATACCCCAGCTCTTGTATGCATAAATAAATCTTTAAAAAAAAATAAAAAAGATAAAAGAACTAAGTATGGCTATTCAGACTAGATCTTTGGCAAGCATTTTCTCAAAAATAAACCAAGTGACCCAATCACCTCAAGTTGTTACTGAGAGTATCTGTTGTCAATGATAAAATGTAATGTTTCAAAGAAAAATTAGAATTTTGGAAAAATTGTATCTGCTACTATGGCTCATCTACTTTCCAATTCATACTCTCCTGATAAGTTCTTCCAATTCATACCATCCTAAGTAGTTCAGTGATGATACTAAAAACTGTGTTTTTTGAGAGCATACAATATATTGTGTCAATATTTGAAAGAGACACATCACTTAGCAAATCAGTATCTTCTAAATGATTAATGCGTGATGTTGCAAAATAATGCAAGAGTAAAAGATTTTAAGTAAAAGAGAAAAAAACTAATTTCAATTTAACAAAGTACAAAAAATTCATTGATGTGGTTTTGGATTTTGCATTGCAACAAACCATTAAGAAACTGCCATTTGATGAATTTTGACATGATATTAAAGAAGAATATATACTATTAATCAGAAAAGCTATTAAAGTTCTCCTCTTTGCCAAACATTTATCTGTGTGAGGTTGAGTTTTCCTCATGTACTTGAACTACACCAATGTATTAGAAGCCCTGCCACTCAGCACACACAAAAATCAACACCAGGTAGGTAACATTTAAAAATGAAAAGCAAAAGTGTGTCCAGAAAATCAGAGAAGGATAAGTCCATTAACCTTGGAATAGGGAAAAACTGCTTAAACACAAAAAGTATTAATCACAAAGCAAGAAATTGATAAACTTGACAATAAAATGTATTACCTGTTCATTAAAAAGTCACCACCAAAAGTCAACAAATAAAAGATATTTGCCACACATACACTGTAACTCACAAAAGACTAAAGAACTCCCACATCAACGAAAAGAAATACAAACATCCAATAGAAAAAATGGGAAAACAGTAAGAGGCCTTTCAAAGGATATCAGAAATCCAAATGACCAATAACATATAAAAAAAAGGTATCTAAGAAAATATAACTTCTGGGCCTTCCTAGTGGCACAGGGGTTAAGGCTCAGCACTATGAATCTATCAGCATTCACTGAGGCCTGAGTTCAATCCCCGGCCACGGATCTTCCCACATGGCACAACAGACCTCTCCTATCTTGCCAACTGCTCCCCTCAGCAGTGTATTTCAGTCAATCCACCTGTTCTGCTCCCCACTCTGTCTCTGGTAAATCATTTCACCCCCACACACACACACCTCTGGCCTACACCCCAGCTCTTATATGCATAAATAAATAAATCTTAATATATATATATATATATATATATATATATATAATTCCCAATAAAATACATGCACACCATATTGACAAAGATTTTAAAGTCTGACAATAGTTAATGTTAGCTGGATACGAACCAAGGTGAACTCTCCTACACTGCTGGTGGGAGTATATTTTGAAATAATTTGATAATATCTACTAGAGCTAAAGTTTATCAAAATCTAGATCCCAGCACTTCTGCACTTAAGTTTACATCCCACAAAAAAACATGCTTGTGTACATCAAGATACCATTATAAGAATGCTTCTATTGGCACTGTTGGTTACAGACAAAAAAAACTCAAAAACAAAATTCATCAATGGCATAAAAGATAAACAATTTGGAGTATAGTTATACAATGGAGTATTTTGCAACTATGAAAATAAAGAACTCCAAATACTTGCAAAAATATGAAGGGACTCTAAAAATCTAACATTAAACAAAAGCAATTAGATCCAACAGAATACACTTGCTATGATTCCATTTACAAGAAATTCAAGAAGAACAAAGTTAAGCTTACCGGGTAATAAAACTAAATATAAACAAAGAACAGAAAAGCATAAATGTCAGGCAAATGGTTACCAAAGGGGAGATGAAGAGGGCTCGATCAGGAAGCGGGTTATGCTGTCTTGACCCAGGTCTGAGGTACATGAGTGTGCATCTCACAATGACTCTTTAGGCTCTTTATTTAGGTTTTAATAGCACTTTTCTGTGTTTGTTTAATTTCACAATTTAGGGGGAAATATTCTTACTACAAGTTGAACAAGGCTCTAAAAAAAGAACCAATAAATGTATGTTTCTTGCTTTCATGCTTAGCAATCCTTTTTTCATAGTCAAAATAATTTTAAGTCTTTCCTTTAAGAATAGGTTCATCTACCACACCTAAAGTTAAATATGATACCACACTACAATCATCCACAGAAAGATTACCTATTTTGCAGATTATCCAAGCCCTGGCAGCTCATCTTTCAACATTTCATCATCGTGATGAGCAGGTAAAGTTGTTAAAAGTCATAAACTGCCTGACCAACAATTTACTTGTAGGTCTCACAAGATTATTTCCAAAACCAAAGAATAAAAAAGGTCTTGCCAATGGAGAACAATGACTAAATTAAAACCATAAATTTGAAAACCTCAGTTATTCGCTTTTAACCAGCTATTTAAAAAACAAAAACCTTTTTCAGGGAGCATCTTACAAATGGTTAAAAGAAAGAAATGATTTAAGTTTAACCCCAAGTACTTTCAATGACTTTACTGGAGAATCATACAGGTCTTCTGATGTGTTGAGAACACTGGCTAAACTTCTCATTTCAAAAAATATGCTAAACCTATCACAAACTCAATCTGGAATATAAAACAATCTTCCAACTGGAAACACAGAATCATCTGCTTCAGACTAGCACTAGAGAATATAACCTAAAAATGTCTGCCACCTAGTTCCTTTTTTTTGTTGTTGAGTATAAGAAAGTGTGTCAAAACTGCTTCTATACTTGCTATAAAGTATTAAAACAATTTCCCCTTGTGGTTCTCACTGCCCCTGTAGGTTCAATTCCCTTTAGAATGCAGTAGCAGGAAATCTGTCTTTTAAAGAGGAATGTAACATATCAAGTAACTCATCTTTCCCTTTGTATTCAGGCTACTAAAATGCTAAGTCAAATGTTCCTTATGGTGACCATATTTGCTTATTTACACTTTCAATAGCTTTACTTTTCCATTTGCTTTAATAAGCTTATTGCATATGTCTTTTGCAAAATCCTTCCACTGGGGAAAGGAGAGCATTGGTGTTTCAAATTCCACCTAATCTAATAGTAGTCATTATTACAGAATTTTAAGAAATAGCTGAAATACATTTCTAGTCTTTCAATCACAAGGCCACATTCATCAGGATGTAGATGATGTCATTGCAAACTGTTAGCATCTCAAGAATTTGCTCAAATTGTATAAGAAATCATCAATGGGTTATTATGATAAAGCACTTCCCTTGCATAACAGATACTTCTGTTTCCCTAGTATAAAAGATTTCTTCATACAATGGATGTTGGCAAAGATGTGGAGAGAAAGGAATATTTAGCCACTGTTGGTGGCAATGTAATTTGCTGTGACCTCTATTGAAACAACATGAAGATTCCTCAAAAAAAAAAAAAAAAGAAAAAAGGAAATGCCATATGATCCAGCAATACCACTACTAAGTATTTACCCAAAGAATATGAAAACACTAATATGGGGCCTCCCCAGGGCGCAGCAGTTAAGCACTGCACTGTGGAGCTGTCAGCAGCAGCAACGCGCCAGTTCACCAGGCCCCAGCCGGGAGATTCCTACATGGCGCAACAGACCTCTCCTGCCTTGCCTGCTGCTCCCCTCAGCAGTGTTTCCGTTGATCTGGCTGTTCTACTCCCCAATCTGTCTCTGGTGAACCCTCTGGCCACCCCACATCTCTGGTCTGTATCCCAGCTTGTATGAATAAATAAATAAATCTTTAAAAAAAAGTACTTTAAAAAAAAGAAAACACTAATATGGAAATATTTACACATTCTTATGTTCATAGAAGGATTATTTACAACAGCCAAGTCACAGAATCAACCCAAATGCAGGTGACCGAATAAAATGTGGAATGTGTACTTGATGGAATACTACTCAGCTATTAACAAAGATTAAACAGTGCATTTTGGGATAAAAATGGATGATCTTGAGGTGATTATGCTAAGAGAAATGAGTCAGGAAGTGAAAGACAATGGACAGTTTCACTCATTTTGGAATATAAATAACCAAAGAAAATAAACTGGCAAAGCACAGCAAAAATAATTCTTAGATTTTGTGAAAAATATATTACCAGAAGGGATGCGGGGGGTGAAGGAACAGGTAACAGGGAGAAACGGTGATACAGACTATTGGCACTGGATCTTTGGTGAAGGATGAGTACGAATTTGTACTCCCAAAGTTACATGGTTATGTAAACAACTGGCCAATCAGTATTTGAGAATAGGTGAACTGCATGTTAAAAAATAAAAGCAAAGCATTCTCCTACAGGAAGCTCAAAATCCCTAAGAATATTCCCCCAATCAGTTAAGTCACAGCACTATGAAGCTATCTGCAGCCACTGCATCAGGAGTTCATTCCGCAGCCAGGGAGCTTCCCACATGGCAAAGAAGACCTCTCCTGTCTTGCCCGCTGCTCCCCTCAGCAGTGTACTTCAGTCGATCTGCCTGTTCTGCTCCCCACTCTGTCTCTGGTGAATCCTCTTACCCCCCCCCACCTCTGACATAAACCCCAGCTCTTGTGTGCATAAATAATTTTTTTTAACAAAAGAATATTCCCCCAATCAGATTTATCTGTGCTGTTCTCCTTAACATATCCTTAAAGAAACAAGTCTGCTTCTGAATGGGACATTTGTCTTATTATACCTCTTGAACAGTTTTACTACTCTATCCTAAATTTCAAGGGGAGAAACAAACAAAACTACCCTCAATGGTTGTCCCCATTTTAATGTGGCTTAAAAAAAATCAAATACTCTGTCTCAGTCTAAATGCAATTAATTTTTAATCCCTTAATAACCTTCAAACAATTGAATTTTCTTTTTTTCCCCCACTTTTAAAACACTTAGTGCTACTGTGGAGATGCTATCTCAGGATCCTGAGAACAAAGACGGAATCTACTTTTCTGTCAAAGATTTATGAAACCTAAACTGAATAAAGTGTCTTAAATTCTTCCAAGGACCAAAGTATTTTGTGAATACTTCTTTTTTTTAAAGATTTATTTATTTATGCATACAAGAGCTGGGGTATATCCCAGAGGTGTGGGGGGTGGTGAGAGGATTCACCAGAGACAGAGTGCGGAGCAGAACAGGCAGACTGACTGAAATACACTGCTGAGGGGAGCAGCCAGCAAGACAGAAGAGAGGTCTGCTGTGCCATGTTGGAAGCTCCCTGGCCAGGGATCAAACTAGTGATGCGGTGGCTGCAGACAGCTTCATAGTGCTGCGACTTAACCCTTTGCGCCACCAGGGAGGCTCTTGTGAATACTTCTTAGTATGAGTATTTATTTAGCTTTCCAGCTTACTTGCTTCCTTTTTCCAGTAATAAAGGAAACAGCATAAGCCTGAACTACTTGATTATGCTCAACCTCACAAAGCTGGCTTCACCTATAAAAAGCTGATGTCAATGTGTGCTTCACTTAGTTCTTAAAAACAAAACAAAAAAAGCTAAATTTGGTTAAGCAATTTGCTATCTCTATTATAATTCTTAGAGACAACTGACAAAAATGAATATTGTGACAACGCAGTTGTATCCGAAACACATTTATAAAAATGAAAACTTGTATTTATAAGGAAAAGGAACAGAAAAAAATTAACAGACTCTGCACACAAATGCATAAACAGTACTCTGAGAATTTAAGCATTATGGAGTAATTTAATTTTTAGAACAAAGAAAGTAGTAGCCTAAAAAATTTCCTGAAATTGCTACATTTTCTGAAGAATACATTTCTCTTACCAGGAAAAAAACCCAACACTTACACTTAACCTGTAAATACAGGTGAAATGAGAAAACAAACGTCAAATGAAAACTGAGACATGGAGAAAAGGTTTCAGATAAAACTTCGGCTGAATTTAGAGTACCCCCTGAAGAAGGAAAAAAGGTAACTAACAAGAATAAAGTTTCTTAGAATGATTACTTGCTGCAAACTTCCCCCTTCCACATCAGGTCAGACAACATTTAATGAGCATCAGAATATTCTCAGCTAAGTTCTGAAATGTGTAAAATCAGTGGCAGGTGAAAATGAATGGCAACCAAAAACATTCAGCAATTATAAAACTTTATTATAACTACCAATAATTAGTAATGTGAAACAACAAAAATTTCTAATTGATATGTAGGTTTTGATAAAGAATTAAGCTATTCAAACAGACAAAGGGTACTTAACAAATACATCAAAAATTAGACCAAGTACTGACATGACGCTAACATCCTCACATTAAGAGCTTGGAACATAAATCCTCCATTAAGGTTGCCTGTGACACAAAGAAATGCTGAGCTCACCGTATAATGATTTCCACTAAAATCGGAATTCTTCACCAATCTACTAGTACATGCAAGTTTATTAGTTTAATCATGGCAAGTCCTATGCTTATATGCAGCTATCAAGAAATTAAACCTAATTCCAAAATGAAAGCCATTAAATCCCTATCTTGCATATTTTTTTGCAGAATTTGAAAGAGTTTGCACTTACATATGGAATTTGTGATTATAGATCTATGTTAATGGAAAGGATACTTAATTACATTTTGAGGGGCATCCTTTGTCCTTTCAATTATCTCTTGCAAAAGACTATCTCAAAAATTGGATAATTTACCATTAAAAATAAAATCATATTTCTGCAAACAGGTTAACCAGGTACATGATCGATCATTCAGATTTAAATGTAGGCAAAATATAGTTTTACTTTTCTCCTTAACTACCTAAATACAAAAATTATTCCTCAAAGCCAAGATCTTCCATTTGAATAGACAGCTGCTTTTCAAGAGGCACAATTAAGAATCTAACCTCTTCTAAAGTTATAAATACCCCCATATATCTCATATGTTGCTTTAACACTATGAAGCTTAGGTTAATGACAACTCCAAGTATACAGACTAGTACGTGTAAGAAGCGACAAGTCAAGAAATGAACAACCTCATGAAATACATCATATATTTTTAAATGGTAATTTCCAGTCAAGTTAAAGTGCCTCTGCTAATTTATCTCATTAAAAAGGAAAAATCCACTTCAGATAAAATTGAAATATTGGTCATATTCTAAAAGCCAAATCTATAAACAGATTCACTAACAATAACTTGGTGGCATATTACCTTTTAAGATTCCCAGTTATTGTTTTATATTTGAGGCTGTTTTCGACAAGGGAAAGGATATTTTGTAACATTTACACCACCATTTGTTCTATCTAATAAATGAAATATTAACATCTATCTTTAGCAAGACACAGAAACTCCAAGGTTAACCATCTGCAGAAAAGTTTTCAAAGAGGAAAAAGGTTACATAAATGAAGAATACATACTTGATGTGCTTGACTATTTAAAATACTTCATTAGTTCACACACCTCTAAACTCTTCATATAACAATACAATTAAAAAACCAATTATACTGATTTGGATCGACAATAATTCACACTACATTCCACAAACCATGTAATAACTACATACATGTAAGTCCTAATAACAGTATTGAAGCAGCTCTTCAAATACAAGGAACTATGACAGGTACCATGGGTCATGTAAATATACATAAAGTGAATCTAAAATTACATTTTGACTAGGTATCTGGACCTCCTACATCACTGTTTTTCTCCAACCACTGCCAGTCAGAGCCAAGCAGAATTTCACCTCCTAGCCCTAATAACCATTCATTCTAAGGTCGAAGTATTAACAGTAAAACTGTCCAAAGCAGCTGGAGGGAGGAAGCTGAGCAATCTACAGAGAAGACAGTCCCTAAATAATTAAATTGGTTTTAAAAGTAAACAAGGTGAAGAGATTTACTTTGGAGAGGGGGGCGGGAGTTTATCCTCACCTAATACATATCAAGAGGATGGTTTGGTTTTTTTGGTTTAGTAACTTCCTGTTCCACCTTCTCGGCACACGGGGAGATTAATAGCTATTTGTCAACTAGCAGGTACGAGGAATTGGAAAAAAGTTGTTAACGGTTAAAAATGGATGTTGATCAAATAGACTTCTTGGTCGGTTAAAGGATCAAAAAAAGCACTTGAAGCATATGCTAGAAATGTGGAAGGGGGGCGGGGGCACGAGGCGGAAGAGTTGACCAAAAGAAATATGAGACTTAGTTCCCACTCTTCAAGGGTCTCTCAATTCCTTACAGAGCTAAAAGCACATGAAACAAGGGTCAGAGAGCAATTAATTGCTAACCTGAGTGGTACAGACAAAGTGCAAGAGCTGTCCAGAGAAGTTTAAATATCTAAAGATTGGAATAATATTACTTTTAATAGCTATCACTTGAGCACTTACCATAAGCCAAGTGCTTTACAGGCATTATTTAGTCTTCACAACAACCCTTTGAGTACTTATTATTCCCAATTTACTCAAGGGGAAACGGTCAAAGTGGTTAAGGAACTTACCCAAGGTCACTCGGCTAGTTAAGTGGCTAAGGAGGCCGCTTAGTCTGGCGATCCAATTCTAGAGCTCACACAGCTAAGACCCGTAAGGCCGTGCGGGGGAGGGGGACGCTCATAGGCCGACAATGTTACAAGCGCAAGATCCTGCAACGCGTTGCCCACGTTTCAAGTAACTAAGTTGCAAAGATTTGCATCGTTCGTACCAGCCATCAACCGTACATTGACTACTAGAAGGGAGCAGAGGGGCAACGACGACAAAAACTGGCTAACACGAGTTCATCTCATACACGGTTGAGCTTAAGCTTCTAAAGCGATTCAGAAGAAGAAATTAGAAGTTACTTGTCTTTAAGCCTGGAATTTGTTTGGCTGATTGAACGATTTTTTTTACCCGACAGAAAGAGCTGAAATTTGGGGCGAGAAACCGCGGGTATGGCAAATTACTGTTTTCTCTATTACTGAAAAAAGAACCAAGTTTTATGACTAAACGAAACGCGTTATTCTAGGTACTCGAGAAGCCTGGAGAGTTGCCAAAATTAATTGCAGTCCCAGGACAAAATGGGGTTTAGGAAACATTTAATGACGAAAGTTGAAGCCAACCCGAAATGGTTCTAAGGTGAAAAAACGGAGCAAAGAAACGCCGGCAGGTCTTCGGGGAAAGCGGCTCCACTTCCACAGCCCGCGGCGCCGCGCGAGGCCGGGACAGCCGGAGAGGCCGTTCCCCCGGAGCACCAAGGTGCCAAGCGGGGCTCATCACGATGCCCGCCCCGGGTTTCGCGGCGGCGGCCGAAGAGGAGGGGAGGGAGTCCGGGACGGTTCGCCCTCCTCCGACTTCAAGAAGAGGGAGGCGCGGGGCTCGCAACTGCGGAGTCGGCAGGGTGCAAACTGAAGACCTGGGACCGAGCGATGGCAAGTCCGACGCCCCCTCCCCCGCCCGGCGCGTTCCCTAGAGAAAGGAGCCAAGTGAGCTCAAGCGAAGGGGACAAAAAGAGCGAGCGGGAGCGCAGGCACCGCGGGGACGGAAGGGGAGTTCCGCTGAGAGCTTACGAGAAGGCGGGCTAAGGCGGGCAGCGGCGATTTCGGGGAGGCCAGGGAAGGAAGGAGGTCGGCGACGGTTACCAGCACCTCTTCTCCCCGAGTTCGAAACTCCTAGCCAACCATCCACGCCCGCCGCCCAGATGGGGGAGGGGGCACCTCTCCCCCCCCGCCAGCTCCCCACTCCTGTGAGAGTGCGGCCGACACCCAAGCCCGGCCCGGCTGCGCGCCCGCCCCCAACCCGGACACTCACAATTCGCCTCTCCCCGATTTCTCCCAGTTCTTTATCCACTCTGCGGGAACCACCACAGTTGCGGCCGCCATCTTCCCCTCACTAGTAGCAGAGGCCCGGATGTGTAGCACGCGAGCGAGGGGTCAAAGGGGAGCACCGCCCACGAGGAATGCCGGGAGCTGAGAGTTCGGTTTTCGATTTCCCGCCCCACTTGAGTCCCCACCCGCGGAAGCCCGAGGCCCGGCCGCCCAGGGGGTGGCAGAACCCCGCGGGTCCCTTCGCGAAGTGACTGCGCGGGTCGCGCCCTTCCAACCCTTGCCCTCATTTCGCTTTAGAACAGGGAAAATGCCATCCCAGGACTCTTGGAGCCCCTTATCTTCTTCCGTGGTATCCACTTCAAACGTCTTTTTCAAGCACCTAATAGATGCTAGACACTGGTGATAGAGAAACAATAAATCTTGATGCCTACCCTCAACGAGCTCTCAGTCTGTGCGAAAGACAGACATAAGCGGATCAGTTACAAGACTCCCTGCTAACTGGTGAGATCAAAAAGAAGCAGCAGCCATTTAGTTTGTACCAGACGTTATGCTAATTACGAGGAATCCAATCTAGCAAGGAGGAAACATAAGTTGCCAGGCGTGCTGACATTTCTACTGTATTTACGGCTGTCACTGTAACCTTAGGCAAAACTAGGGGGCGCAAGTACAATGAAAAACGACTTGTTTACATTACAGGGCATCAAAGTATCTCCTACACGATACTATATCAAAGGGCGAAATAGAAACTTTATAGTGATAAGATGTGGCGGACACCGTTCTGACTGATGAAAATAAGCGTTCCCAACAATTGAACAAATGAGTATCATGTACTTCCTTACAGGTGCTAAGAAAAACGCTAACCAATTTCACAGTATTCATCTTCTCAAAAATTCGCACGGCCTGAATTTAATCTTGAGAGAACAGCAGGGACAATCTACAAAATGACTGGCTTGCTCTCCAAAATCCTCAAATTTTACTAAAGGCAAAGGCAGTTTGAGGAACTCTCCAGATCAAAGGAAACAGCACAGCTAACCCCTGGCCAGAAAAGAAAAACATTTTTTCTTTTGCTAAAATGGGCATTATTTGGAACAATTGACCGAATCTGAATATCTGTAGATTAAGGAGTAAAATCCGATCTATGTTAATTTCTTGACTTTAATACTTGTGCGCCTGTGAAAATCCATATTTAATAAAGCTGAAATATTTAAAAATGATAGGACATTATTTTGCAACTTACTCTAAAATGTTTTAGAAGAAAAGGATGGTTAAGCGAATGTGAAACATTAGCATTTTAGGAATCCGGATGAAGGGCATACTCTTCTTTTGGTGCAACATTTTGTGCAGTCCAATTCTCGAGCTCAAACTGCTCTAGAATTAAAAATCAAAAGGTATTTTAAATATTCGTTTGGCAGAAAATTTAAAAAACACAGACAAACCAAATGAAATCCTATCACACATATGTTAAAATATGAACTTTAGAACTAGTATCTTCTAAATTTGGCAAGTTTTGCCAAAAGAATAAGGTTCATTTGCATTGAAAAACTCTTCAGGAGATAGGCAATATTCAAAATATGAGTTCTAGGGAAATGCTACATTGCTTGTGATTGTTTTTTCACCAGCTGTACCTGAACTCCTGATGTCCTGACAGACTTTGAAATTCTAAAGCCACCCTTTAAAGAATATGAACCGTTCATTTTCACGAACTTCTGCTTATAAAGTTTCTGCCATTTCAGGGAGATTCAGAGATATGCGCACCCTCCGTTTTTTTCATTTTTCATTGTCATGGAAAAGTTTAAAAATATACAAAATGAGAGGTATAGTGAATCTTCATTTACCATCATCCTCCCTAGAAAATTTTGAAGTGATTAATACAAGACAGATTTCTCTGATTCAAAAAACACTATGCTGCTGTTTATGTAAATTTCATTTTATAATTTATAGCACTGGGCACTATCAACATTTGTGATCAAATTCATTCTTTGTAGGGTGCTGGGGGAAGGGGAACCCTGTGTATTATAAGATTTTTAGCAACATTCCTGGCCTTGACCCCCTTAGATGTGGATACCAGATGTGTTACAACCAACAATGTCTCCAGACTTTCTTAATTGTTTCCTGTATTGAAAATAGCACCCTTTTGAGAGCCACTGAGCTACCATATTCTGCTGTATTGTGGCTCACCTTAGTATTGTATCACAGCGATTTCTCTTTCCAAATACTGAACTGTGTGCAGTATGCACACCACTCAGCATGCCACAAATGTGGTACGACCTGACTTCAGCGATGCCTCTTTGAGGCCTGTTTTCTCTTCTCCCAGAGCCTACGGATCTATTTTTACATGGTGTGATGACTCCTTTAGGAATTCCTCAGAGATAATTGGTTTTCTACTCTATAAGATAACAAAAAAGAGAAAGAAGGTATGTATGTTTGGAAATTTTAAAACATACTTTGAAATAAATCACCAAAGATAAAGAGTACTAAAAATTAGAAAACACTTATAACAGAACAATAATTAAACTATTGCACACCAAAACTAATGAAAAAATGATGGGTTACAGTGGAAATGGTATTTTAGAAAGAAATGCATGTCCTTAAACCTTTGTAGTAGTAAGGAAAAATGATGGGAAATTCAAAAACTAAGCAACCAATTTCAGAAGTTACCAAAAAAGACTAAATGAAAAAAGCAGAAATAAGGAAAATATTAAACAAGTATTAACCCAAAGAGTCCAATAGAAAGGTGAATAAAACCAAAAATTGGTTGGTTAAAAAGTTTAATAAAACTGACAAGCCTCTGACAAAACTCATGATAAAAAGAAGAGAAAATATGTGTTTTTATAAACAAATATTGGGAATTGTACTGGTTGAGTTCATGACAGGAAATAGATGACATACTCAAAGGGGATAATTAAAGAGAGTTTAATGAAGGAAACTTGCAAAAGGGGTGTGGGCAGTATTAATGGAAATCAGCAATGTGCCTCTGGGTTAACAGCACCTGAAGACATTAGCACCCCTAAGTTGAAGACATTAGCACCCTTCAGTTGAAGACATTAGCATCCCTCAGTGTGAAAGGGTAAGGGGAGGGAGTGGTTACCAAAAACTAAGGGAAAAGAAAATAAAAATAAGGAAAGGAACATTCAACAGGAACTGTGCCCTTCTGCAGAGGAATAAAGTCACTGCCAACTCATGTCCCTGCAGGGAAGAAGTTTGGGGAATAAATTCCCTGACCTTTTTCTCCTTCCGCCATTTGATCTGCTGATACCTCTCATGGGCTGCTGGCTACTGGAAACAATAATGCAAGGGAGCCTGGCAAATGCGGTTAGTATGCATGGGTAAGAGGACAAATCGGGGTTGAAAGTAGACCTCGAAAGGAACAGAACTTCCAGCACTGAGCATTCTTTTTGCCCCCACCACACCACTCTTGCACTTTATCGGGTAAAAAGCCCGTGCCTTCAAACGGAATGTACAAAGTTAATCGGTTACTCTGTCATTGCAGGGTAATGTTGATTCATTCATACTCCCACATGCTATCTAAAATATTAGCTACCACAAGTGCTTTTCATATAAAGTAGAAAGAAAAAACAGGGCTGTAAACATAAAACAGAGTTGTGATGGTCCCTGCTTCTGTAGCTGGAAGCAAGCCCTAAGTCGAAAATCACAGCTTCCTTTATCTGCCACCCACTCTGTTTCCCTTGCCCTCTGCCAGCATCACAGAGGACAGAATACGTTACCTGGTGGAGTGACCACAACCTTCATTATCATGGCATCGAAATTCTTATAATCTTACCTTAATTTGCTTACTAGTTTTCCCTAACCAGTACTGTTGAGTAGGGTGGTGCTAAGAGGCACTCCAGTGAGATCCCTGAGTGCTACACATAGTCCTCCTTACCTCCACCCTGCAGTAGCAACCTAATTTGCCTAATATGGTAATCAGAATAGATCACTCTGGTCTACTCAGTACCCCTTTGCCTTTTAGTTCAACAATTTGAAGAACACAAAATAGCCAGAGGATGGTGTCGCCTTCCAAAACATCAGAATTCTGGCATGTTCCCTATTGGAGACACTGTTCCCTTGGGCATTAGAATCTTATTACCTAGTGACTCCAAGGTGATAGGATAGGAAGCAAATATTTCTTCAGTGAGAGAAGTCATCCTTACCTCCACTTCTTAATTTCAGAACCCATACATTCTGCCTACAAGGGAGATGATAGCACATATTGTTCACTGGTTTAAAGCATCAACTAGGTTCTTAGGACTTTACCCCCAAACTTGCAGGCCACAGTGTCATGACTGACCTTCATTTTCACCATGATATCAAGGCAGTTGTTTCTGGGTGATAGCACATGTGATAACACCAGTGAATTCCATGGAAATGATCCCATCACCATATTTCCTTCACACTAAACTGAGTTCCTTTGTTGGAAGCAATGCTGGGTGGGGTACCATGGTGATGAGTCAGGCATTCTGTGAGTCCACATGGTGGTGTTGGCAGAAGCACTGCAAACACGAAACACAAATCTGTATTCAGAATATGCATCTATTCCTGTGAAGACAGTCAGTGCCTCCTCCGTGATGGAAGAGGTTCAGTGTAACCAATCTGCCACCAGATGACTGCTTCCCCTGGGGAATGGTGACACATCGGTGCCTCAGCATTTAGTCTCTGCTGATATGCAGGTTGTCAATTCAAAATGATGGTGGACAGATGAGCTTCAGTGAGAAAAGACCCTGTTGTTGGGTTCATATGTTCTCCCCACCCTAGCTGCCGTGGCCATCTTGTACATGGAACTACTGAACAAGCACTAGGGTAGCTGAAGAAAGAAATAACATGGACAGAAAACTGAATAATTTTATCTACCTGATTACAGAGAACCTCCCCCACAGGTGAAGCCCTCAGGGGACAATTCTGTGGAACACAAATATCTTCATATTCTGGCCCATTCTGTGGCACTGAGCATATGTACTTCTTCCCTCTGTCTACTTATTACCAAATTCCTATATTGTTTTCCACAGTTTTCACCATCCAGCTCTTGAATCAGTCTATATCAGTGTATTAGGCCTTTTCTCCTTCCACCAAAGAGATAATCATATGTACTGACTACTTAGGAGCATTTTGCTTTACCTCTGTCTCTAGGGGCTATCCTGAGTGGGGTTGTAGGACAACAGCCACCCTCTTCTATCAGATGCCAGTACTATGTAGACCCATTTATAAACCCCTAGACCTACATATTGTTGCTCTGTTCAATGATCATAATGAACTCTCCTTGGGGTCATACGCATGCGCTGATGGAGAGGTAGTGCTCAGTAGAAGTACCGTGAGAGCAAGAGCCACCTCCTCATTTACTTTACTTTCACCTTCCCAATTTCCTGGAATCTGATTTCATTCACAATTAACAGTGAAATGCTACAGCTCCTGGTAATTTAATGATTGGTGGATTAGAAAACGCCCAGTTCATGATTGACAGTTAAAGTCACACAGTCTCTTGGTGTCCCCTAATCAGGAATTCAGTCATTGCCAGGGGCTAGCAGCAATCCAAGCATTGCCTTGACATGGAGAATAATTGTTAATAAGGAACGATAGCCTTATTTCAGACCCCTTAAGGGCTGTGCTATGCAGCTTCTATTGAAGCTTCCTAGAGCAACATGAGGCAGTCTCTTCTAAGACCATTGGGTCTGCAGAGTTCTGAAGCCCAGGTAACTAGGGCAGCATGCACTGCAAAACAGGCTGTACAGACTTTTCTTGCTTCAGATCCCACTCAAAACTGACAACCTTTCAGGTTACTCAGTAAATGGGTCAGAGCAGCATGCCCAAATATGATACATGTTGCCTCCTAAATGCAATGAGGTCCCCCACACATTGGTTTCTTTCTTTGTGGTGGGTGGTACAAGGAAAAACAACTCATCTCTATTTTTTGTAAAGATTTATGTATTTATGCATACAAAGCTGGGATGTAGGCCAGAGGTGTGGGGATCCACCAGAGACAGAGTGGGGAGCAGAACAGGAGGACTGACTGAAGTAAACTGCTGACGGGAGCAGCGGGTGAGACAGGAGAGGTCTGCTGCACCATGTGGGAAGATCCCTGGCCGGGGATCTCGAACTCATGCTGCAGTGGCTGCGGATGGCTTCATAGTGCTGAGACTTAACCCCTTGCGCCACCAGGGAGGCCCTCGTCTCTTACTTTAGAAGAGGTATTCTGACATTTCACAGATCACGTGACCCTAGAAATTTCATCCATGTTGTAGGCCCCTGAACTTTCAAGGGGTTTATCTCCTATACTCTGCCCATCCTCCCATCATCTAGCCTATGCCTTCCCAAGACATCTAGGGTGCTTGATTCTTCCTGCTCAACAGATGTATTAACCTACTGCCTTCAGTATTATGGACCAATCTTATGTCCATGGGATAAAAAGACAACTTCAGATTCCTTCTGGGCTGGATTATGACAGAAAACAGCAGAGTTTAAGATAGCCCTGTGGTAAGAGAGGAAAGGCAAACTGTTCCGGTCATTCCTGCTGTTTTTTTTTTAAAGATTTATTTATTTATACATACAAGCTGGGGTACAGGCCAGAGCTGTGGGGGCGGCGAGAGGGTTCACCAGAGACAGAGTGGGGAGCAGAACAGGCAGATCAGAAATACACTGCTGAGGGGAGCAGTGGGCAAGGCAGGAGAGGTCTGCGGCACCATGTGGGATTCTCCCCAGCTGGGCTTCGAACTCCCATCACTGCCTGCTGCCGACAGCTCCACAGCGCAGCGCTCAAAAGCCACCAGGGAGGCCCCATCCCTGCTGTTTTCAAGGGCATTAGGAGTCAGAGGCTGTGCTAATTTGCTTCAGTAAAGATACTGGGAACCACAGTTCTGAGGGGGGCCAGTACCTGACTAACAATAATCCAAAAGCATTCTCCAAAACCTTTAAGACTTTTCCCACAGGCCAAACAGGCAAGTTATACAAGAGTCCGGTTGGAATCATCACACCTCCACTTTTTAAGTCCTTGATGGTGGCTCTAATATCTTCAATTGTCCCAGGAACTCAGTGTTAATATGGTTTATTTTCTTGGCTTAGGGGTAAAAAGAAGGCACCATACATTTCCAGGAGATGCTACTTGACCCTTCCTATTATAATGAATCAAGCCTGGAATCGGGGCCCAGTCCCCAAGGGCCTTGGTTGTTGTCTCAGCTAGGAAAGTGTTCAACGTCGAGACTAGAGAGAAGCAGAAAAGCAAGAAATGTATTATTAGACAAGAGGAAGGACAGGAAAGCTCTCCGAGCAGAGAGGGGTTCCGAGTGGGTAGCTGCTGAGGGGACAAGAAGCAGGAGTTTATATGAGTATAGAGCAAATGGGGTGGGGGGGTTGGTTGTCCCAAGGTTGTCTCTTGTTGATTGGTTGAGGTCCACTGGGTCTCCCAGGTTACTGAGGCCTGCTGGGTCTCCCAGGTTCCTTGGTCTGTTTTCCCAGGACAAGTGTCAGTCCGTTGCTTCAGTCTCATGTGAGTTTTCTGAACAATCAGTTTTTGTTGGGTTGGGCATCCTGGCCCTGCCTGACGGTCTGTACTCAGCCTAATTTCCTCATTCAATAACTTCCTCTAGGGACCAATGGGTCAGAAAAAATGTATGGTGATTCTACCAAGGTGGATTCAAGTTCCCACTGAAGTAAACTAGAATTCAGATTAAGACCCAATTAATCACCTGACTTCATCAGTCCCCAGTGGAAATAGACCATAGTGACATATGGGGTCTCCGAGAATCAGCATCTATTCAGAACAAGAATGAATCTGATACCCTCAAAATATTATTCTGATAATCACTGACCATTTCTCTGGTCATGGTCCCCTAGTAAATGACCACAAGATTCAGTCTGAGGAAGACACGGAAGATGATTTGAAGAGATCTGTGAGAACACTGCCGAAAGGTATTTTCTCAGACATCTGGCCTCCACCTGAATAAAGGGGCTCCACATCTGGGAATTGGCTTAATAGACCTGGAAACAGAGTAAGAGTTTAAGAGTCTGAAAAGTGTCTGTCCAGCAGATCTAGAACTTTTCTGCTTCCGTTATATCACAACTATTTCATTCCTAGGGAATTTCATAATCACCTACAACAACAGCTGGGTAGAGGTCAAAACACCCTGATTATCACTTTATCCATGTACTTGTTATGTTAATTGCACCCACCGTAGTTATGACAGCTAAGTACCCGTCACCTGGGCCCTACCCTTTATGCCCCCATATTTCCTACTGAAATCAGGGAACCCAGTTCTGCTAAAGCATCTCTCAGCATTATCTCTGGCCTACAGAGGCTATTCTACAGAATTTTACAATAATGCTATTGTTCTTCTAACCAGTATATTTCTTGACGTCTTTAGTGAAAAGTGTCCTCTCTACTGGGTAACCAACTTATCCCAGTTTTCCCAGAACTGTCATGGTTTTAAAACTGAAATTTCCACAACCCACGAAACTCAACTGTCTGGGTCACCCTACTGCTCAGTTCTCCTACAAGGATAGCCAGAGGTGGGCACTGAGTAGTTCGCCCTTAATAGATCCACTTGAACATTCCCTTCTCCTTGCGCATTAAGGTATATGAGCTTTACTGAAATCTAACGACTCTTTTGGGAATGGAAGCAATGAAGTGTTTTGGAGGTTGCTTCTGAGGAGAATCAGACTTCCGTGTGAGGCAAATGCCCCTGTGGAAATCACTAAAATGTTTTTATTCAGATGAAGACTGCTATCATTAGACTAAGGATATAGGACTGCTTCTACTAGCAATGAAAATTCCAGGGACTTAATGTCTAAATTCTCTCAGCTTCACCTGTTTAGGCCCAAATGTTTCCATCCAATGTAGTGGGCTCCTATTCTTTCCCAGAGTGCCCTTAACGGAGCCTAAGAGTCCTGAAAGGCTGTACCTTTAATTGATGTTGCACCTCTACAACACGTACAATCTGTCTTTGAAGGTGATCTTCAGGTATATCCGTCCTAGAACTCCAAGCAAATAAGGGCTACTTTAATGGTGGCACTGAGGTTCTTTAATTTTCCACTGTCATCTGAGTTGTGCATTCTAGGCTTTCAATTTGTCCTCTTTTCTGTGTAAGCTCTCTAGGGTCATCAAAAGCAGTTAGCCCTAGCCACATCCTTTACAATCATCATAGCCACTATAGGGACTAAGTACCCTAGCCACTTGATTTCCCAAAGCTTTGCCCTCCACTTGTATTCCATTTCAAGCCACCATAGGTGATAATTTGAGTAATCATCATTCAGTGCATACCACGCATTACAAGTGTACCACTTCCCCTAGAAAAGAGGTTGTCGCAGATTGCATTCTCTGGGAAGCAGAAACAAACTGAATTAGGAGCACAAAGGGCTTATTGGAGAGTGAAATCCATGAAGGCAATGAGGAGGCAGCAGAATTGAGCAGAGTTGGTACAGGCGGGGAAGGCAAACCCACATCCAAAGTATGCATCAGTTCCATTAAGAACACCTCACTGTCCCTTCCAAGGTGGAAGGGGTTCCGTGTGATTAACTCCCGATAAAATGTCTGACTGTGTCCCCTCAATTACAGGTACGATGTAAAGGACCCACCACTGGTTTCAGCTGTTGGCTTTTGGGGCACTAAACAGTGGCAGTAACTAAATCAGCCTCAGAGAGGTGAAGTCCATACTGCTGGGGCCATGTATAGCCTCTATCCCCACCTGCCCACCCGCCCACTCTTGGGCCCATTGCACAAATACTGTGCTGACCCAGGCGAAAAGTTGGCTTATCCACCTGCTTGTTTTTGAGTGTCCTCTGCAGTGAATGCTCTTTGGTGGATATTAATGTGAGACACTCAGACTGCACACCTTGAGCCCATCGCAGGGTTCACCCACATATCTCTTTCCCAGCCATCTTGCCACGGTACTTCAGAATTGCATCTGCTACGCCTCCAATGAACCAAGGTAGCTGCCACTTCTGAGGATTCACTGTATGTCCATGGGGCAGGCTTCATCTCCCTCTATACAAGTGAGTGACCAAGGCCTCCCTGGTGGCACAAGGGGTTAAGCCTCAGCATTACGAAGTATTAGCAGCCACTGCAGCATGAGTTCAGCAGACCTCTCCTGTCTCACCTGCCGCTCCCCTCAGCAGTGTATTTCAGTCGATCTGCCTGTTCTGCTCCCCACTCTGCCTCTGGTCAATCCTCTCACCCCTCCCTATAGCCCAGTTCTTGTATGCATAAATAAATAAATCTTTTAAAAAAGTGAATGACCAAGGGTACTATACATCATTCGGTGAAATGAGCAGGGGCAAAAGAAGCCAGCAAGCATTTCACAGAAGAGGCAAACTGCATGTAATCAGAGAAATGTAAAATAGCATTATGCTATAGACATATTATGCCACCAGATTGCCAGCAATTGAAATTTCAGTATCCATATATGAAGTTTTGTTGGAACATAGCCACACTCATTTGCTTACATATTGTCTATAGCTACTTTCACCCTACAATGGCAGAGTTGCATAGCTTCAGCAAACTGTCTGGCCTGCAGTGCCAAAAATATTGTCAGCCCCTTTTCGAGAAAGTAAAAGTTTATAAATTTAGGTTGAACTTAATGCAAGTTAAACACAGATTTTTAACATTCTCATCTTATTTCAAACATTTTGGGGAGAATAGAGGAAAGAATAAGGAAGAGAGTTAATATCTTTCTACCTGGAAAAGATGTCTAGGAAGAGAGTTGGGAAAATGTGAGTGAAAAAACAAAGTCAGTGCTTCTCAAAGGTCGGTGTGCATCAGAATCATCACGATGGCTTCTGAAAAACTCAGGCTGCTGGATCTTACCTCCACTCAGGGTTTCTGATTCAATAGCTCTGGGATGAGACTTGAAAATTTGCATTTCTCCCAAGTACCCATGTGATGCTGTTACTGTTGGTCCAGAGACCACACTTTGAGAACCACCGCTCTAAGCATTAGAAGTGGTTCCTTAATTGAGCTACTTTAGCAACCCACATCCAACTTACTTCAATCCCTGCCCTCCTGAAGCTTTCATTAGAGTGGAGAAATAATTAAGTAAATAGATATATCATGCTATATATAGTGCCATATGAAATAAAATGGAGCAGAGAGTGGAGGGTGATAGGACATGCTTTTTAAGATAGGGTGGTCAAGTCAGGCCTTGCTAAGAATGTGACATTGGACAGAGCCCTTAGTGAAAGGGCAAGCTGTTAATATGTGCATATTAATTAGTTACTATATGAGAGAAGAGTGTTTCAGGCAGAAAGACCAGTCAGTGCAAAGACTGTGAGACAGGGATGTGTTTGGTCTGTGTTCCCGGAACAATTCAAAGCCAAGAATTTGGTTCTTTGTTCTTTCTAGTTGTTTATGTCCTTCCGTTCCCAAGGCAATAAGCATCAATTTATTCTCTATCACACAAATAGGGTCATATAATATATGCTGCTCTGCAACTTGCATTTTTCCTTAGTGATAAATCGTGAATATCCTTTCATGTCACTATATTTAAGATCAACCTCATTACTTATAAAGGCCGAATATTCCATTGTAGAAATATTGGAGAGACGTACTTTTTAATAATCAATTATTTGTATAAGCAGTTTCCTGCAGATGAATAGTTAGACTGTTTCTAGTTCTAAGCTATGACCTCAAAAATATCATAGTATGGTTGTATGTGTGTTTTGTGTATGTACATGTCTGTATCCTTGATGCACTAAAAATTTACTGAGCTGCTACTATGTGTTAAACATTGTGTTACATGCTGAAAATGCAATGGTGAACAAAACAAACATGGTTCTTGCTCATGGAATATAAGGTCTCTTGGGGAAGAAAATCATACATTAAATACATACATATAATTACAAACTGTAAGGCTTGCTAGCAAGGTATGGCAGATATTTTTGTTCAGCTAACCAAACTCCCATCCCAAGCCTCCTTCCCACTGAAATTTTGACCAATGAGACAAAAATAGGTTGTGGTACGCAAATCATAGCCCCCCAAACATTTCATAATGAATCTGTGACTATGTTATCTTACATGGCAAAGGGAATTAAGTAGCAGATAGAATTAAGCTTTCTAATCAGTTGAGCATAAAATAGGCAGCATAACCTGGATTATCCAAGTGGGCCCAGTATCATCATAAAGATATTAAATATGGCAGATGGAAAGCCAAAGAACTCGAGGAGATGTGATGACAAAAGAAGAAGACATAGTTATGTGATTGCTAGCTATGAAGATGAAAAGGGGCCACCAGCCAAGAAATGTGGGTGCCCTCTAAAAGCTAGATAAGGCAAAGAAACCATTGCTCTCTTGGAGCCTTTGGAATGAATATAGTCTTGCAGATACTGTGATTTTTGCTTAATGTGTCTCATTTCAGACTTCTGACATCAGGAACTATGAGACAACGAGTTTGAGTTGTTTTACACCATTGAATGTGTGGCGATCTGGTCTAGTAGCCAGAGGAAAAAATGCCTGGCTTCCTTGGTAAAACTTTTACTTCCTTGACACAGGTGTTATCTCTTCCTCCTCTTCCTTATTCTTTGAATGTGGACTATGAAAGTCACCTAGTGACATTGAGGGAAAGGTCAAGTGTACTGCAGAGCCATCAGCCCTGACATTGCTGAGCTACTGAACAAATGCCAGCATCCTCTGACCTCCCGCCTTCGAATGCTATGAGAAAATAAACCAGAGAGATCCATATTTTTAGGCTTTTGAGTTAGATATTCTGTTACATGCAGACAAAAGTATTCCTGAAGGATAAGAAAATAAAAATGTAAGGGACCCTGAGAGAGTATCACAGAGACCTACCCTGATCATGAAAGATGGGAAGGTGTGTGTAAAGGAATTTTTCTTTTCTTTTTTTATATCCAACTTCCCATTTGGGGGTAGTATCCCCATTGCGTGAAGCATGGGTGGTTGTAGTACCAAACCTCCCACTTCAAAATCTGAAGGAGGAAATCTTCCATTTCCCTCCCCTCAGAAGTCAGTACATAAGTACTCGCTCACCTCAACCAGAAAACAAACACAAACGTATATGAAGAAAAGGCTAAGCATCCCCTGTGTAGATTCTTCCCAATATCCCCAAAGCACTCATTGTTTCTGTACAAGCTGACGACATCTTACTGCAAGCACCTGTGACACTCTGCCTGTGAACTTTCTGGCCACGGAAGTGTGCTTAACCAGGGCACAAGGCAGGCCAGAAGTGGCAGGGAGTTAAGGCCCATAGGAGCCACCCTCAATCAATGATGGACATGAGTGGAGGGAAAATACCCTAGCTTCCTTGTTCCCTAGGTGGAAAACCCGGAGACATGTTTTATTTAGTCTTCCTGCAGTCCCACTGGACTGAGTCCCAGATGCCCACATAGCTAACCTGCTCATTAACAGGCCTTGTGTTGTTTTTCATGTCTTCCCTATTTCACTTCCCCACTTCCCTCCATTGCTTCTTGGGATTACCTTCCAAATAAATCACTGTCTCACCCAAAATAAGACAGTTCGTCCTTTGAAGTAAACACTCAGTATCAATACGTTCTACAAGTGATTCAATTTTTAAAAATCCTCATTACCAGTGCTAAGGAGGGTGGTGGTTATCCCTATCATGTGGTAGAATCACGGTTAGTGAGACACTCACCCATGCTGGACTGGGATAGGGTACAAATGGAAGGAAATGTCCTGGTTTTCTGCAGTAGCTCTAGCACTTCAAAGATGGAAACTTTAAGAATCAGGGAGTTGGCCTGGTGCTATTAATAGCCATAGACACTCTAAAGGAAGCAAATGATATACTTGGTCAACCGACTATTAACTCAAGGGTCTATATGGAAGCAGGTGGCCTTCATGAGAACTTCTGTTTTCATCTCCTTCAGGAAAGGGTAGTCTACACTAAAAGTCAAGCCCAGATTTTATTGTGACGACGGTGGAATTATACATCACATGCTCCCTCCTCAGCACAAGTCTGTTACAGATAAAAATTTAGGAATTCTTAGCATGACCCAAGCAGGGAAATAATGTGTTTAGTAGGAGAGAAAAGAGATTACTCACTAAATAGTTGTAGAACTTGGCAAGTATATATTTACAGGAATCAGGAGAATGGACCTGGAATTGGATCTTGAGAATGCTGGACCAGGGTAGAATATAAATCTGGATTTGGAAGACTTTACTGATAGAGCAACAGTCTCCAGTGACTCAGGATTTAATATTCTGGCAAGGACACCTGAAGCCAGTCCTAGTAGCTGGAACAGCTCTGCGAAACTTGGGAACAACAAAACCTGTATAGAAAATGGAGTTGTTGGAACTGCCTTGATAGAGTACTAAGAGAAAGGTCAAAAAGTTCAGAGACTGCTTTAGGTACCTCATGTAAGTGGAATTGTACAGCATTTGCACTTTCATTCAAGGTTCATCTATTATAGTATGTGTCAGAATGTCATTCCATTTTAAGTTTGAATGATATTCCACCGTATGTATACACCATATTTTGTTTATCCATTATGGAGGGGGCATTAGGCTAGGGGAGAGGGGTAGTTGGTACTTAATGCGTACTGTATTTCATTTTGGGAAGATGAAAAAAAATTCTAGAGGAGGGTAGTTAGTGGTGATAGCTGCACAGCTATATGAAAGTATTAACACCACTGAACTGTATACTTAAAAATGGTAAATTTTATGTTACATATATTTTACCACAATAAAAGTGAGGGGAATTAAAACAGAAAAAAAAGAAGTTCAGAGAGGTGGGCCAACTGGAATGGCTTTCTTATGTAACACCAGTTGACAGTGTTCCCTGGGAGGGCCCAGGGGACACTCCCTTTCTTAAAGCAGTAAGAAACGTGTTAACGACATTGTTGAAAAGCTCCATGGTGGCTGTCTTCTAATGGGTCAGGTTTCATGATAGGGAAGACTGCTATGTAATTAAGCTCATTGATGTCCATGAAGATGAGAGGGTTCTAGAACAGCAGAGGCCAGGTAGCAGCAGTTAACTGTCCAAGTCAAGGTGAATGTAATGACCATAACGGACAACTAGTCTGGAATGGCAAAGGCTGAGCTCTGACCTGAATGGGGTTCTATAGAGATGGCTAATAAACTATGGCTTTCCTGGGAACAATGTAAATAGGAAACTATGGGTTCATTAGGGCTCCCGTAACAAAATAGCACTGACTGAGTAGCTTAAACAACAGAAATTAATTTTGTCAAGTTCAGGAGGCTAGAAATCCAAGGTCAATTCTTCTGAGGCTTCTCTCCTTGGCTTGCCGATGACTCTTCTCACTGTGTCCTCACGTGGGTGCCCCTCAGTCTGTGTATCATGTGTGTCCTGACTTCTCTTCTTATAAGGACACCAGTCCTGTTGGATTAGGGCCTACCCAAATCACCTCAATTTACCTTAATTGCCCCTTTAAAGGTCCTGTCTTTAAATATAGCCATATTCTGAGGTACTGGGGGTTAGGACTTCAATATAAAAATTTGGGGGAACATAATTCAGCATATTACAGAAATCAGCACATGTTGCTTATAAAACTGAAAAAAAAATAAAATAAACAGTTCAAGACCAGTTGAGCAGTAGACTGATGTCAGTTGTCACAATGGGAAAATCCTGACCCCTAGTCTACTCTCATTCCAGAGCAGGCACTCAGGCCCAGAGCTGATCAAGTAAAGAACAGATCATATGCCTTAGAAGAAGAACCCTGCAATGCCACAGCAAAAAAGTTATGATTTGAATAATTTTGCCTCAATAGGACCTAGAACATTTATCATTGTGACCATATCATAGGGAAAGAGGAATATCCATAGCTTGGAGAACTGATATCAGAGAACTCAGAGCATCACTCTGACACCCTCCCCACCCTGCTGTGAAAACCAGATGTATACAGGCCTGATGGGAAATGTAGTCCTGGTCCAAGTCTCATATTGAACCCCATGGCTCCACAGCCCCATTCGGTAGTCATTTTTCTGGTCTCCGAGTATATTATTAGAAGGGACATACACAGCAGTTAGAAGAACACTTATATTGTTTCTTCATGTAACAAGTAAAAAGAAAAAACCCCATATGATGTAAATGGTTTAATGAGAACCTCCAAAACTCCCTTACCCAACCCAAATAAGCCATGCCACATCCTGACTAGACTGGCAGGGAGTAGTGCCAGCTGCCTGACCACCTGCACAGGTGAGAAAACCTGAGGTATGTTTCACCATCACCTAGGAATCCCCAGTAAGATTAAAGCCCAGTTGCCCACAGTTGCTAATGAATGCCCCTCATATTGACTTCCTTCTCTGCTTCACTTTTCCATTTCCTTAGCAGTGCTTCCCAGGATTTCCTCCCAAAGACACTAAGCACTCAAATCCTCACCTCGAGGTCCAATTCTGGGAAAACCAAACCTAATAATCTCACTGGCCTCTGTCCATATTTTAAAAAAACACACGGAGAAGTGTGTTTTTTATTTTTGCATAGAATAATTGGGGTGTAGGCTAGAGGTCCAGAGGGTGAGAGGATTCACCAGAGACAGAGTGGGGAGCAGAACAGGTAGATTTACTGCTAAGGGGAGCAGCGGGTGAGAGAGGAGAGGTCTGCTGTGAGACAGGAGAGGTCAGCTGTGCCATATGTGGGTTAGCTCCCTTGTCAGGGATCGATCTCAGGCTGTGGCGGTGATAGCGCTGAGACTTAACCCCTAGGCCACCAGGGAGGCCCAGAGAGAGTATTTTTGTTATTGTCATACCTGTTGGTTGTTACCCCCCAAAAGCTACATTATTCTGCATTATATGGCTTTTTTCATTTTATGATGGTTTATGGAAAATCTTTCAAGTCAATAAATTGTATATCTAATTCATATTTTACCATCTATATCATTCCATACTATGGCTATACCATTATGCCGTTCCCCTATTGCTAAAATTTCAGGTAGTTTCCAGAATTGCTGCCACAAACATGTTGTCATAAACATTCTTGGTTATATGAGTTAATGAACCAGCACTTCTCTTTATATACAACTGACTCTGAAATCAAGGATGGCTAGGTCAGACGTATGTATATTTTTTCTTCTTAAAATCTACCTTCAGATTTCTCTCCAAAAGGATTAGAACAACCTAACTCCCACCAGCAAAGTGGAGAGTGACCTTTCCCATTTTTCCTAGTCCTTGGTGGCATAAAATGTTAATTCCTTGTAACTTTAAAATCTGAAGGATAGGGGCCTCCCAGGTGGCGCAGAGGCTAAGCGCTGGCTGCGCTGCTGTGGAGCTGTCGGTAGGGGAGAGTCCCACATGGCGCAGTAGGCCTCTCCTGCCTGGCCTGCTGCTCCCCTCAGCAGTGTATTTCGGTCGATCTGTCTGTTCTGCTCCCCACTCTGTCTCTGTTGAACCCTCTGGCCACCCCACGCCTCTGGCCTGTACCCCAGCTTGTATGCATAAAAAAATAAATCTTTAAAAAAAATCTGAAGGATGGGGGCCTCCCCGGTGGCGCAACGGGTTAAGCACAGCACTATGAAGCTATCTAGAGCCACTGCAGCACGAGTTCCATCCCTGGCCAGGGAGATTCCCACATGGCACAGCAGACCTCTCCTTCCTTGCCTGCTGCTCCCCTCAGCAGTGTACTTCAGTTGATCTGCCTGTTCTGGTCCCCGCTCTGTCTCTGGTGAATCCTCTCACCATCCTACACCTCTGGCCTACACCCCAGCTTGTATGCATAAATAAATAAATCTTTTTAAAAAAATGTTGAAGGATGGGAACAGTATCTCATTATAATTATGCAATTATTTTCACCACCACTAGGGAAGTTGAATATCTTTTCATTCACTGGTCATTTAGATTTTCTTTTCATGAGCTGTTCCTTCATAGCTTTCGCCCATTTTTTCAATTATATTTTTATCTTATAGAAACTTTGTGTATCAGGAATATCACCCTTACATGTATTGTATATGAGCACTGCAAAAACTTTGTTTTTTAAATATAGCATTATCATTTGACTTGGTTTATGTTGTTCAGGAACATAAAAACTTTGGAAAAATCTATATAGAACATTTACTAATGGCTTTTAGATTTTGTGTCTCATTTAGAAAGGCTTCCCTGACCCTACAAAATGTTCTCCTAGACTTCAATGAATGTTCTCCAAAGATTTTTTTTTATGTCTTACAGTAGACTTATTCATAATATTGCAAATAAGTAAGGCAAGGGGACACTAGAATGAGTTGTATAGTAATGGAGTAGAGTTGGACATCAGTATGAACTCGCATTTAGCTTAATATAGATACAGCTAATTGCATGTGAACTAGTTATAAATATGTGTATATAATCTGCTTAGTTTACCCACATATAACTCCTTGGTCCATCAGCTGAGATGATCTAGAGGTAATGACACCCCAGCAACAATGAGCACACTTACACCCAAATCTTGGTTTCCAGTACTATATTCTCCAAAGGAACCAGGGCTCCTTGGAGAAATGGCTGATTCTAGAACTGGGGCAGGAAATCTTACATATGAGCCTAGTGACCCAAAGTAAGAAAGTGCTCAAAAAAAATCCACAATGATGAAGGTATGTCAAAGGGACACAGGAGCCAAACTGAAAGAACTCCCAGTAGCCAAGGCTGGAACAACAAAAGGAAAAAAGAAATAGTGTTAGATTAAAACACAAAATACAAAATAAGTATCCATGGATTCATACTATTATAAATGATTACATAAGGAGGGGGAAAGAAACAAGTCTCCTATTCAGAAGAATGCCAAATAATTTATGTATATCCTCTATTCTCAAGGAGGTACATCATAACTCCCAACTGCTTCTGTGTGGACTGTGTGTTGTGACATCTTTTCAGACAGTACAGTGTGGTAAGAGGGGAGGAAAGTAATTTTCAAGTGGAGAGACCTGACAATACTGATCAAGGTTAATGTCAGTGTGGATAATATAACCTGACATGTTACAAAATGGCAAGTTCCTTTTGTAGTCTTCTTCCCCAAATCACATAACTCTAGTCTAATGATGACAAGATAAGTCCCAAAGGAGGAACATTCTACAAAATACTTGAACAGTAATCCTCAAAACTGTCAAAGTCATCAAAAACAAGGAAAGTTTGAGAAACTGTCACAATTGAGAGGAGTCTGAGAAGATATGACCACTAAATTTAATGTGGTATCGTGGATGGAATCCTGGAACAGGAAAAGGATATTGGGGGAAACTATGGAAATTTGAATAGAATAAAATCCAAATTTTAATTAATATTAATTGTGAATAAATTATAATAAATGTGCCATCTATGTTATGTAAATTAATGGATATTAATAAAAGAAATTGGGTGTGAAGTACAGGGAAATACTATATTATCTTTGCAATTTTTCTGTAAATCTAAAATTATTTTGAAATAAGTTTATTTAAAAATTGTTTATTCATCTAGATTGTATCTTTGATATTGTATGACACAGGGGCATGGCTCTATTTTCTTTCATGTGCATAACCAATTGTGCCAACATGTATTTATCAAGCCATTGAATCAAAGTGTTACTTTTGTTATTAATTTACTATGTATATTTATACTTGTTTCTGCACAATTTCACTGATCTATTTTTTATTACTGTTCTAAGACCATACTGTTTTGATAATGGCAATTTTGCAGTACTTTTATTATCTGCTAAAATATACTTGCAATATGACAAAAGACCAACTGCCATATTATAAAGCTACAATAAAATCAATAAGAAAATGAGCAACAATGCAATAATGGGCAAAGAATACAAACTCACAATTCATAAAATTATAAATAGAAATAGTCCTTTAACTTATGAAAGCATTCAAGTCCACTCATATTTAGAAAAATGCAAAATGAAACCACACTGAAATACTATTTAACCTCACAGATAAGGTAAAGAGCAAAAGGTTTAATAAAACACTATTTTTGTGAGAGTTCAGATAAATAAGCACTTTCATACATTGTTGGTGGGGTGTAAAATGATTGCTTTTAATGGAGAGCAATTTGGCAATATCTATAAGAATTTAAGATGTACTTGTTTAACACAGAAATTCTATGTCTAGAAATGTATTCTACATATGTACTTGGAAAAATAAAAATTGTATGCATAATATCCACTTACATTGTAATAGCAGCTTTGTTTTAACAAAAGTGTTTTTGTCTGTTAACAGGGGACTAGTTAAACAATGATACACCTGTCAAATGAAATTCTGTATACACAAAGGAATAAGCAAGCACTCTATGTACATCTCAAAGTTACATTGTTAAGACAAAGAAATATGAAGAACAATTTGTATACTGTGCTGCCACTGTATAATAGAATGATTCAAATATCTTTGAAAGTTTATGGGAAAAACTAGTGATCTAAATTGCCCATGTGGAAGAAAATTAAGTAGTTGAAGGAAGGTGTGGAAGAGAGCTTTACTACTACATGCCTCTCATTAACTTTTGAATTTGAGCCATATGAATATTTAACTAATTTAAAGGAATCAATATTAATATTTATAATCATTTTTTTCCAGTTCAGTGAGACTTTTATAAAGTTTCCTATTCCCATTGTATTATATTTATCATTTGGGGATGACTAATATTCTTATGTCTTTCCATTCGTTCAGATATTATTTTATGTTCTTGAGTATGAAGTTATAATGTTCTTCATATAAATCCTGTACATTACCTCTTCCACTCATTCCTAGATATTTTAAATGGTCAGAATTGTGGATGGAATATTTTCCCATTACACTTCCCAACTGATTAGTAATAATAAAGACATATTATTGGTTTTAGCTAATTTTCATATAGCTAACCACTTATCCAAAACCTATATTACTTCTGGTAGTTTTTGTAAAACCAGAGTTTTCTATAAATATAATAATTATTGCATGTTTTTCTAATAAATGTTCCTATAGTTTTTGTTTTAGTAAAAGCAAAACACACCCATAAGAGAATGAGAGAGAGAAATATAGTGGTGTAAATGAGATCTAAGTTTATTTCTTTTTTACATCATGGTCGACCAGTCCAGGCTGGTGCAACACCCCAACTCTTCAAGGTTACTCAGTGACCCACGTTCTTTTCATATTATTGTCCTGCATCTACTGCGGTGTTGTACTCATCTGCATGGTTGAAGGTGAGTTGGAGATACATCTACATTCCAGCCTGTGGGGAACAGAGTGGGAGAAACCCCGGGACAATTTCCGTTTAAGCGATTAAGGGGTACACTGTACTCATCATGTCTGTGTATATTCCGTTGGTACAAAGTCACTCAGCTTCAAGAGAAACTAGGAAATGTAGTCTTTCTGCCATGTGCTTAGCTGAAACCATTTTTCAGGAAGAAGGGGAGAACAGATTTTCAAAGATAAATAAAATATTACTTCATTTTCTTGCCTTAATGGATTAGTCAGAACATCCAAAACAATGCTGAATAACAGTAGTGACAACATCCTTCCCTTGTTTGTGATTTTAATGAAAATGACTTTATTTCATCATTTGGTATAATGTTTGCTGTTGCATTTTGGCAAGCTATCTTTATCATATTTAAGTAATTTCTTTTTCATTGTACTCAGAATATTTATTAGGAATGGCTGCTGAATTTTATATGCCTTTTCCATTTCTTCTGCCATAATATTATGGGTTTTCTCCTTTACTTGCTTCCTATCATGAGTTATGTTGATAGACTTCCTAAAGATGAATTGCTTTTGCATTTCTGAAAAAACAATATTTGCTCATGTTGTGTTATTCTTTTGCCACACTGCTAGAGTCCACATATTGCTATTTTATTTGTAATTTTGATGCTTATATGTCATATGAATGTCATTTTTTCATATCATATTGCCATATGTAAAGTTATGCTAGCTTCCCGTAATGAATTTGGGATCTTTCCATCTTTTTCTGTGGTCAGAGGACTGATGCCAGGTCCTAAACTGTTTGTCTCCCATACATGATGAGGTGGAAGTACAGAAATTGAGAGGATTTAGAAAGTTATATGCAATTTGACATCATTACGACATCCAAGCCCCGGACTCATCAGTGAATCATGCCTTCAGTTTCTGTGATTATTTTTTGTTCTTATGTTAATTTTTTAAAATAAATGATTCTGTGTAATTTTTTTAAAAAAGATTTATTTATTTATACATACAGCTGGGGTACAGGCCAGAGGTGTGGAGTGGTGAGAGGCTTCACCAGAGACAAGAGCGGGGAGCAGAACAGGCAGATCAGAAATACACTGCTGAGGGGAGCAGGGGTGAGGCAGGAGAGGTCTGCTGCACCATGTGCTCCCCCGGCTGGGCGTGGAACTCGCATTGCTGCTGCTGACAGCTCCACAGCGCAGCACTTAACCGCTGCGCCACCGGGGAGGTCCTGTTCTTATGTTAATTTGTTTTGATTATATTTAATGAAAATGTAATTTGTTTTTTATGAACCTTAAAATGTAAATTCCAGGCTTTGGATTCTGACTGTAGAACTGAGGTTATCAGAGGGGGAGGGGTGGGGGGAAAAAGGGGGGGCAATGGGTTGGTGCTTTGGTGGTGGGTGTGGTGTAGTAACGCACTTGGAGAGGAGTGAACCTGTACTCTGAAAACATACTGTGTTTTAAACAAACATTACCTCTTTAAAATAAATAAATTAAAACCACACTAAAATCTACTGTAAAAGAAACAGGCTTGCACTTCGCTTATTATTTCGTTTCTCTATTCATTTTTATTGAATTTTACAAAAGCATGTGTGCTCATCAATTGTAATTTAAAAAAAAAACTGGAAAAAATTAACAAGTCCTTCACGACAGATAGTTTGGAAAACACTGGTCTAAAATGGACCTGGTAACATTGAAATTATTTTTGTGAAGGTTAGCTAGAATCTAGTTTTTTAAAACCCTCTGCAACTGCTGACTTTCCATTCTCTTCTAGTCATTGCTCTCTTCGGGCTTGCTACTTTCTTAGGCCAATTTTGGTAATTTATAGTTGGCCGGAAATCAAACACTCCTTTCATATATCCGCATTTGTTGCACACGATATTTGACTTCAAAAGTCGGTTAATATCGTTGATACCTATCTTTAATCTACTGTCTAGGTACTGATATTTCACCCCCCTTCCTCCCTCCCTTCCTCCTTTTTTCCTTCTTACCTTAGTCTGTCTAACCGGGAGAGATTTCTTTTATTGGTCCTTTCAAAAAGGAAAAAACAAACCCGGTCTTGGGGGCGGGCAGGCGCAGCCCCGGGTCGCACGAGAGCTGCGCGGGCGCGGGGCCCGGGATGGGGTCGCTCCCAGCCGAGGGACGGGGGCGCTGGGGTTCGCTCTGCGCCATCAGCCCGGCCAACCAGAAGCAACGATTCCGGACCCGAATTGGAGTTCTCCCGACTTCGGGAAGCCGCCGCGGGCCCCATCTTCCGGCGCCGCCGCCCCGGATGCTATCTCCTCCTCCCTGGTCGCCACCTCCTCTTCCTCCCGGGCCGAGAGCGCGGTGCCTGGCCGCTCCCGCAGCTGCTCCCGCCGCCGCCGCCGCCGCCGCCCGGCTGGGTTCATCCTCCTGGGCAGATGTCCAGCCGAGCCAGAGGTGCGCAGCCGCAGGGCTCCAGCGAATGCACAGCTGGAGGGGCGGCTTGCCCAGGGGCCGGTCGACAAAACGACTCGCCGGAGCCATTATCACACCCGGTGCGGGACGACATCCTGCGCGTTTGGGGGTTGCCCGAGCTTGGGGCCTGCCCATCCTGCTTCCCTCTCAAGGTGCGCTTTCCGGCGAGGCGAGACACGGGGCGCCTGCGTATGACCTCCCAATGAATCAAAAGATTTAAACTAAACGGAAGGTGGACACACAATGCATTGGCCGATACTGGCCTTACATTGTTGACGCCCTGGCAAGCTGTAAGGAGAGGAGGCTAGGTTGATCAGTATTCCTGCACTGGTTGGAAGCTGGAGTGAGGCGTGCCGCATAGAAATATAATGGGAGCCACTTTATAATGTTTGGGGGGGTTGTTTCTGGTTTTTTTTTTACATTTGAAAAGGGCGGGTGTGTTAGAAAAGGGAGAGGCACCTGCATAGCCACAGGTGGACTATGGGACACACGGGAGAGCTTTGCCCCTGCTGCTTTGCAAAGAAAAGGTTTGTGAAAAGAAACACCTGCATAGTCACAGGTGCCACTTGTGTAGTGTTAAATGCTCTAGTAGCCACACTTTATAAAAAAGAACAGGCCAAGTAAACCTTAATATATTCACTTCAATTTATCCAAAATATATTAGTATGAAACTTACGAGATAGCTCACATTCCTTTTTCTTTTTCATACCGAGTCCTTGGCCTCTTGGGTGTATTTACACTCCCAGCACATTTCCAATTGGATTAACCACATTTCCGCAGCTCAGTAACCTCTTTGGACTAGTGGTCCACGTCCTGGATAGTGTAGAGGTCAAAGGCTCTGAACAGTTACTCTGCTGAAACGGGCAATTTATGGATCTCTTGACTATCTAGAATTAAATCTAGATAAAGCAAGTAGTCAGTGGGGCCCCCATATTTAGCAAGACCTTGAAGGAATACCATAATACAGTGTGTAGAATACAGTTCATCAGCTGCTAGGAAATGTTATCAGGGAGCTCCAGCAGCCTGGAGGGACTACGAGCTTTTCCTGTTTGAACTGTTCAGTCAGGACCGTGGAGATAGAAACTGGCAGGAAATCTCAGTGAGTCAGGCAGTTTGAGCTCTTTAGGTTCATTGAAATGCTGGATTCTCAGGGGGGGCACTGCACCTCCACATCCCAGGTACCAGCCCAGCCCTTCCCAAGCTCCTGATCTTGGGGGATACTGAAACCTCGAATTAATACAATGTGCCCCTCTTGTCTTCCAGTTGGAGTAGCCCTTTCTTAATTTCAAGTCATTAAAAATTGCTTCCTGTTTACTTGGCAGTGAAAGAAAGACTGGCGTTGAAAATTTGATTTTAAAAGATGAGGGATTTAAAGGCTCCACCACAGTCTTTCAAGGTCGAGGTGTTACTTGCTTGTGCCTAATAATATCATTTTGAAACATGTCTGAAATGTCCACTCTGCAGATCTGTGCACATACTCCATTCGCAGAACAATTGTGCAAACTGCACATACAAAAGTGGAAGCTTTAATAAATTGAATTATGTTTTTGTAAAGCCAGCTTTTTGTTTGGGGTTTTACTAACTTTTTTCTTTTTACCATTTTTAATTGGTTTTGTGGCCAAGACCACACAGACCCCACTGAGTCCAGATGAAAGAAGTGCCACAGCTGTTCGTACCTTCGGGGCCCACCTCAGATTTTGAGCTGAGGGTCACGTTCCTCTCAGCATGCCCATGGCTAGTAACTGAGTGAGGTGGTGGTACTGGGGCATAGCCTCTTCCGTCCGACACGGGACCCCTCTAATGGGTAATCTTTGCTAGGAGCTCTCCCTTGGTGGGCAGAGACTGTGGCAAGCCTCCACTGCCACAGTCCTACCTTTTTTCTACACAAATATTACTCCCCAGTAAACCTCTTGTACCCTTAACTCCTCAGCTTTTTTCCCCCAGAGAACCAAACCTGAAACAAATTTGTGTTTCACTAATTTGAGCTTTATCTATTAATTCCCTGTTTCTTCTCCTTTAGATAAATTTGCGGGTTTGCAACTGTGTTCTTGGTAGATTACTTATTCCCCATTTTTTCTCTTCTCACAGCATTTAAGATGTTGCAGACTGGTAGACTGCAATATTTGGGGAGCAGTCATGTACTTTCTTTCTACTTCTTTACAAGTGCCACCTATGTTGTTACCTGTCATTAACTCCTCCATCTCCACTAAGTCTTAGAGACTGAGAACATTTGTGATTCCTGACCTAATGTAATAAAATTTCTTCTAAATAAAGCATTAGGTGACCCCATAGGTTTTGGTTTAAGGTATTCATTCATTTCTTGTTACTCCCTAAAATTTTATATTTTCCAGTCAATCTAGGTTTAAATTAATGTTCCTCAATTTCTAAGAAGATATTTTGACCATTTTTTAATGTTTATTTCTAATTTTACTGTATTATAATAAGAAAGTATAACCTCTGAAATCTCTTTTAAATTTATGAAGTTTTTCCTCTGTGGAAAATGGATGGACATTAGAAAATAATTTACATTTTTAGCTATACCTGGATATATATGTATATTCATTGGTCTTGTTGATTATATTAATCAAATCATCTATTCTCTAGCTTAGTTTTTTTTATCTATTCCATCAGTTCAGTTCTTTTTTTTTTTAAGGTTTATTTATTTATGCATACAAGCTGGGGTACAGACCAGAGGTGTGGAGCAGCGAGAGGGTTCACCAGAGACAGAGCGGGGAGCAGAACAGGCAGATTGACCGAAACACACTGCTGAAGGGAGCAGCGGGCGAGGCAGGAGAGGTCTGCCGCGCCATGTGGGAATCTCCCCCGCCGGGCATTGAACTCGCATCGCCGCTGCCAACAGCTCCACAGCGCAGCGCCTAACCACTGCGCCACCAGGGAGGCCCTCATCAGTTCAGTTCTAAAGAGGTATATTATAATTGTGGTTATGGTCTTTTGATTATGATTTAATTTTTAATTATGTGGTCTTTTGTCAGAATTTAAGTTTCTATGAGTTTTTGCTTCAAATATTAAGTAGCTATAATAATTTAGTCCATAAAGGTCTGTGACTCACCTCTTCATCATTGATTTAACAATGTATGCCCCCTTTTGTCTTGTTTATTGCTTTTTTTTATTGAGCCAACATTTGTTTACAACACGGTATATGATTCAGAGGCATAGGATCACTCACATCAGCTGTAGCTACCACACCACACCCACCAGCAAGGCACCCATCCTCCACCAGTCTATTGTGCCCTTCCCCATGTTCCTCTCCCCTTCCCACCCCCCTGAATCCCAGTTTTTATTTATTTATAAATAAATAATAATAATTAATAAATAATAATATAATAAATAATAAATAATAATTTATAAATAAATAAATACACTGCTGAGGGGAGCAGTGGGCGAGGCAGGAGAGGTCTGCCACACCTTGTGGGATTCTCCCCGGCTCGGCATGGAACTCGCGCCGTGGCTGCCGACAGCTCCACAGCGCTGCTCCACAGGGCTGTTCCCAACCCACTGCGCCACCAGGGAGGCCCTGAATCCCAGTTTTTAAAAATAAAACTTAGTGACTTAAACAACACATAATTATGATCCTGCAGTGTCTGTGGGTCAGGAGTATGGGCTAGGCCTAACTGGGTTAACTGCTTCAGAATCTCTCGTAAGAGTGCAATCAAGATGTCCACTCAGGATCTCTCACAGGATCCAACACAGTCAAGGTGTTGCCTGGGACTGCAGTCTCTTCTCCAGGTTCTCATCTCATCTGCTGGGACAGGATTCACTTCCAAGCTCACCCACATGGTTCTTGGCAGGATACAGTTGCTTGATGGCTACTGAACTGAGGGCCTTGGTGCCTTTGCAGGTGGCTCTCTACGTCAGAGCAACCACACAAGAACAGCCAGAGAGAATGTAAGCAAAACAGAAGCCACAGTCTTTCATAACCTAATTACAAATGTGGCATCCCATCTCTTTTGTGAGGATCTGTTTGTTATAAGCAACTCACTAGGTATAACATGGGGGAGGGAATTACACAGGGGAGTGAATACCAGGGGTGTGAGGCCTATTGGAGCCATGTTAGAAGCAGCCTGCCACTGCTGGGAATAGGTTTTTAGCTAGCAATTCCTCCCTCCCATTCTGTAAATGGTAATCCACTGTTTTTCTAGAGACTGCTCTGAGTATTTAAAATAGAGGAAATACAAGTTAGGATGTCAACATCCTGATGTCAGGGCAGCCTCCACCAAGATGCCATCAGCTTTGTCCTGTGGCTTTGTACTAAATGGCATCCTCTGTCTGCCTATAAATTATGAATGTGGAAGAGCAAGGGCTTAGCTTCTAATGAGATCAAATCAAGATGTAAAAGGTACATCTGAGGGGCCTCCCTGTGGCCTAGGTGTTAAGTCTCAGCCTTATCACCATGACAGCCTGAGTTTGATCTCCAGCCAGGGAGCTGACCCACATGTGGTGCAGCAGACCTCTCCTGTCTCGGCACTGCTCCCCTCAGCAGTGTATTTCAGAAAATTCACCTGTTCTGCTTCACTTTGTCTCTGGTGAATCCTCTCACCCCCAGCACCTCTGGCCTATACCCCAGCTCTTATTTGCATAAATAAATAATTTTTTTAAGAAAAGAAAGGTACATATAAGAAAATGAATATGTTCACCTTGGTGCATTGCTTTCTCTAACTTAGTGACATTTTTCGGGGCTGTTTGTAGATATGCCCTAATGGAGATTGGGCTTAGTAAAGCAACTTGCAGAAAACTTAAGTGGGTGGCTATTACTTGGATCGTTCATGTATATATCACATACTTGAGTATTATGGGCATGGGATGCATGGTCATGAACAAAACAGACACAGCCCACCTTCATGGGCATCTCACTCAGCCTCATGTACTTAAACATATCCAGAGGCTGAACACACGGATGTATGTCTTTCAGTCTTCATTTCTGTCTCTCCATCACTCTACTCCCATATCCTGTCTGCCCAGGAGCAGGGTTAGAAATCATATGGACTTCAAATAGCCATCCTGAACTAAGCATGCATGTCCAAAAATGAACGAATATCAGGTAGTCCCAGTCCAAATCAGCCCCTCCTGAGTCAACCTTGACTCACATTCTTTCACTCAAAAAAAAAAAAAAAAGAAATAGATAATTATATAATAGTACATATATCCTGTATAATAATATGGGGAATGGATTACACAGGTAATGGAAGAACTGGTAAGCCATAGCTAGTCAGTTGCAGGGCAGCCAGCAGCTGCTGCAGGCCAAGAAGTGGGCCACCAGGCTCACAAGTGAAAACTCATAGGCTGAAGCAAGCCAAAGAAGCAATTCAGGCTGAAATTGAACAGCAGAGGGAAAAGGAGTTCCAGACCAAGGAAGCTGGGGCTCTGGGACCCCATGGCAGTTGCAGCACTAAAGTGGAGGACACCCAGGAGAAGATCATCCTCCACACCTACTTCCAATAGAACAGGGATACAATTCTGGATAACCACTTGGCCTTTGTGACATCTGGTCAGAAAGCCATTCAAACAATCGTGTAGATGAGGGCAGAAGAAAGAAGCGCCTGTTTCATGGACTGGAATGTGACGTTTAGCAAAACTTGAGTTATATTCTCGTGAAAAGGCATCAAATTATTCCTGTATATATATTATATATATGTATATATATTATATATAATATATATTATATTCCTGTATATATATTCCTATATAATATTATATATTCCTGTATATATATATTATATATACTATATAGTATATATAATATATATAATAGCTCCCTTCACTTTTTGAGGAATAGCAAACATAGCTTCTTTGTATAGAATTAGAGCTTATCCGAAAATTTCATCTTTTTTTAAAACTTTATTTATGTATACAAGCTGGGGTGTAGGCCAGAGGTGGGGGGTGGGTGAGAGGATTCACCAGAGACAGAATGGGGAGCAGAACAGGTGGATTGACTGTTTAAACTGAGGTCATTCTCATACCATCACTTAATTTACTAGGAACCAACCTCTAGTATAACCATAGCCTGTTTTTATCCCTACATTTAACACTCCATGAGAAAGCATTAACCCAGGGAAGATCTATATCCTCACAATATTAAGAGAAAGTTGTGGCCATAACTCTTCTCAGGAAGCCACAATATAACCCCTGCTATATTGTAGGTTCGCTTGCTTATTAAAACTTTCACCCACCAATTACTCCTGTTGATTCACAGCCTCGGGAGTTCCCTAAGTGAAATATGAAACTGGCAAAGAGAAACCAAAGAAAGAGGTAGAGACAGAAGAGGTAGACCACTCCAGATTGGTAGGTGGAAGTTTTAATCAGCAAGGAAACTTACATGTGAGGCTTGCCTTGCAAGGGCTACTACAAGATGAGCAGATCTCTGCACCAACCCACCAGAATCTTAAAAGTTTCCGTAGAGGCCTTAACTGGATTTAGTTATATATATTGTCCAGATGGTCTCAAAAACACCTCACTCTCTCAACACTGTCTCTTTGAAATGTCTCTGACTATGGGAACTGAGGCAGAATATACATTCCAAAGACAGAGAAGGGGGTAAGGAGCCTCCAACTGCCTGGGTCCAGTTTACCAGTCAACCAGTGATCACATCCTTTTGATGACCTTGTCCACCAGCTCCTTTCAAGGAGAACATAAGAGAAGCCATCAAAAACAACATGGTGGAAAATAAATTAATTGAAATTAAATTATTGGTTCAAAGGATGGTTTGACCAACAGATTAATTTCAGTCACTAGTATTCTTGTATTGGTCAATTTTATTGAAATTCCTTATGCAAAATTTAAAGAAAAACTGACAAATATGCAAAAGAAGCAGAAAATGTTTAAAATTACTTCATGATAACACAAAAAATAAACAGTAGGTGAAAGTCTAATAAATGAAATTTTTACATCGATTCATCCTCATTACATTTTTTTCATGGTTGTTCAAAGCTTAACATATGATTCTCAACTTATCAGAATCAGCTTCAGATTTATACCAGTTTAATACTAGTGTTATATAGAAATGTTACTTCTGTACAATTATACAACTCTATTCTTTCGCTTTCTCCCTTTTTGTGGTATTATTATTATGTATTTTACATCTCTTAATGTTGTGACCCCAACAATACATCATCATAATTATTACTTTACCCTGTAGCCCAATCAGATTTGCTCCCATCCATTTCCTTTGTGTTACTGTTGGCAAATATTCACACATACAACATAGTTCTACATGTCCTAGGCCCAATGATACGTTGGATGGATGGATGGATGGATGGATGGATGGATGGAGATATATACTACATAGCTATAATTTTATTGTTGTATCTGTAAAATTAGCTATAATTTTATAGTTGTATCTATTAAATTATTATACGTATCATTTTAAACAATTGTTTTTAAAATCATAAGAGAAAGATATATACTTATAGTATCTTTATAAACACAAAACTACCTTTGTTGACTGCTCTTTATTTTTGTATGTGGATTCAAATTAATATATGGGGTCATTTGCTTTCAGCCTGAAGGAATACCTTTAGTATTTTTCAGAGAATACATGTTTGCTGGCAACAAATTCTACCAGTTTCTATTAGAAAAATCTTTATTTGCCTTGATTTTTTGTAATAGAGCTTTGTGGGATATAGCATACTGGTTGACAGTATTTTCTCTCAGCCCTTTGAATATGTGAACCCACTGCCTTCAGCCTTTATTGTTTTTGTGGAGAAGTCATCCGTTAAATCTTGTCGGAGTTCCCTTGTAAGTAACAAGTAATTTTCTCACTCTGCTTTCAAGATTTTCTCCTTTTACTATGATGTGTCTAAAATCTGGTCTGTCATATATGTTGCAAATATTTCTTTGCAGTTTGTCTTTTATCTTTATTTGTGGTGGTTTATGCTTTGCAGGATTTACAATTTTTAATGTAATTGAATTTATGTTCTTTCAACTTTAGAGCATCTTGTTTTTATGACATGTTTATAAAAACCTCATCCATTTTTATCTTATACTATTTTTATGTTTTATGATTCTACTATATCCTCAATACATTTGAATGTATTTTGGAATAGGGAATGAGGTAGTAAGTATATCACCTTTTTTTAAAAAAAGATTTATTTATTTTTTGCATACAAGCTGGGGTGCAGGCCAGAGGTGTGGGGTGGCGAGAGGGTTCACCAGAGACAGAGTGGGGAGCAGAACAGGCAGATCGACCAAAATACACTTCTGAGGGGAACAGCAGCCGAGACAGGAGAGGTCTGCTGCGCCATGTGAGAATCTCCCCAGCCAGGCATTGAACTCGCGCTGCAGCTGCCATCAGCTTTACAGCACTGCGCTTGACCCGTTGCCCCACCAGGGAGGCCCATAACTATATCATCTTTATTTTTCCAACTGGCTAATTAGTTTTTCAATTGCTTTTATTAGATAATATTATATTTTCTCTACTGATTTCAAAATACTACTTTTATCAAAATCTAAGTTTTCATAATCACTTAATTTCTAAACCTTCTAGTAGGTTTCTTATAATTTTGATTACTATATCATACTTCTAAAAGCTATTGTAAAATTACAATTGCTTTAATTTCAAGTAGAGTTTGACATCCATAGGTTAACTAATATTTTTTATAAATTTCTTAGACATTCTTGCATATTTTTATGTTAGGATCACATTTTCAACTATGCAAAACATACTGAGATTTTAAAATCAGAATTGCTATGAATTTGTAAATCAGTCTAGGAGTAATTAAAACCTTTGCAAAATTCAATCCTGTGACATCTCTCTGGAAAAATTGTAGTTTACTTTATGTAGGTTTCATGTAATCTCCTCAAAATAGAGTATTTATTGGGCTCCTATAATGTGCAAGACATTGTTTAAGTTGCTGGACATAAAAATTAAAGTTCCTGGTTTTGTGGAGCTTACAATCTCATGGGAGAGGACAGCAATGTTTTTTAAAATACACAGGATAATTGGTGACAAGTTCTACAAAGAAAATAAAGCAGGATAAGAGGATAAAGAACCAAGGGAGAAGGAGTGCCGACTTACAGAGTGGTCGGGAACGGCTTTCCAACAGGTGAGACTTCAGCAGAAACTTACAAGGTTCATAAAGTAACACATGCTCTCAAGGGTAGCAAGCATCACTTGTGAAATGTCAGGAAGGGATTTTTTTTAAAGATTTATTTATTTATGCATACAAGCTGGGATACAGACAGACCAGAGGTGTGGGGTGGCAAGAGGGTTCACCAGAGACAGAGTGGGGAGCAGAACAGGCAGTTTGATGGAAAGACACTACTGAGGGGAGCAGCGGGCGAGGCAGCAGAGGTCTGAGGCGCCATATGGGAATCTCCCCTGGCGGGCGTTGAACTCGTATTGCCGCTGTGAACAGTGCCACAGGCAGCGCTTAACCACTGTGCCACCAGGGAGGCCCTCAGGCAGGAATTGTAAGGAAGAGAGGGGATTTCTGGGCCTCCCTAGTGGCACAACCAGTTAAGCGCAACACTATGAAGCTATCCAGAGCCACTTCAGCACAAGTTTGATACCCGGCCACGGAGATTCCCATATGGCGCAGCAGACCTCTCCTGCCTCTCCCACTGCTCCCCTCAGCAGTGTACTTCAGTTGATCTTCCTGTTCTGCTCCCCCACTCTGTCTCTGGTGAATCCTCTCACCACCCCACACCTCTGGTCTACACCCCAGCTTGTATGCATAAATAAATACATCTTTAAAAAAAGAGGGGGGATTTCTGCAGGGTACTGGCAGTGGTAAAACATAATAACATGGTAAAACATAATAACATCACATAGGGTTCACACTTAGGAGAAAGTCCTACCCTAAGTAAATACTAAAAGTACTAGGATTTAAAAGGAATAGCCCTGAAAATTGCATAGGACAAAGGTCTAAGGACAAAAAAAGTGCTAACTTAGAAGGGAGAAGTGCCCATTGGAGAAATGAGCATCATATAGTCAGTTCAAGTGGGGCCTCCCACAAAAAACACTATTTATTAAAGAATAAAGAATACTGTATACTATTTAATAAAGAATACTGTGTTGTATCAACAGAAGAGGGTGCTCTTGAACCAATAAATCAAATTGGGCGTTCAAACTCCTTTTTCCATATAGCATCAACTGTTATTGCTACACCAGGAACTTCCAATACAGTTGGTAATGATGTGAAAAAGGAACACAACATGTCCACAACGTTATTATAAAAAAGAAAAAAAATAAGAAAGTGAGAATCAAATTGTATCAGCTGATGAAAGTAATCACTTCCCCCAAAAGCAACACAAAGCAGAGAAAAGCATATATTAACTATTTTAAACAAGCAATTAAAGATATGAAAGAATACTGTGAATCAGAAATTCAGAAACTCAGAATCAAAACAAAAAGGAAAATGTGAAGTGAGAGATGACTGAACTCAGGAAAGAAATTGAATAAAAAGACAAAATATTCTTGGAAGACTAAATTACATAGTACCCAAGGGAGAATGGGTATGATTCAAAAATATAGTAAGGGAAAGAAAGAGTAAGACTGAAAAAAGAGTCTTAAAAGTAAACCAAACAAAATAGTGTTAAAGAGGATATAGACATCTGAAACCTCTTAAAAGGAAAAGAAGAAAAAGAAAAAGCAAATAACTGAACTAATATTTAATATCACGATCTTTAAAAAACTTTCTGGAAATAAAGAAACACCCTGTACTACATAGTAAAATAATCCATGTGTACTTGGGAAAACTGTCAACTCGGAGACATAACCTAGTAAAATGGACTTTAATGATAAAGAAAAAAAATTCATTGGGTCCATGGGCCAAAAAATACAGGAACCTATGAGAAAAGAAAATCAGGTCGGATGAAACTATATGACAGGATTATAGAAAGTAAGATGAGAATAAAGAAACATTTTTAAGAAACTAAAATGAAGTATGAGCCAGGGATTTCAGTTTTAAACTTTCAAGAACTCAAGAAAGCTAGTATTCAAGAACTCTTTCTGAAGATTCCAGTGGGGATGGGGCAGGGGTGGTGTGTGTCAGTTTCACCCAACTAAGACATGTTAGAAAATTTTGGCAGAAGAACAGATAATGACAATTGAATAGTTTTGATGATAAATGTAAAACTAAAACAAATGTAAGGATAAGAGTGGAAGAATATTCTGTGAAAAAGTAGAAATCCAACTTAAAATGTACTAAGGAGAAATATAGAATAAGCTCAATGATTGTTGCATAGGTCGTAGGCAAGTTGAAAAATATAATTTAACCCAGTAAACCATGTAGTAGAAACCTAGGTGGTAGGGAAAAACAGGGACTAAGTTGAAATCCTTAGCTATTCCAGTGAAGACAATCTCATCTGTCTTAGTTCATGGTTTTCCTTAAGCATCTTCAAGCCCTGGCCTTTGTGGTGGTATCTTTTAAATATTTCAAGTATCAGATAGGCTTCAGGCTAAACAATCTCTCTCTCTTCTCTGTGTCTCTGTCTCTGTCTCTCTCATACACACACACACACACACACACACACACACACACACACACGGAGATTTGTCTGTGGGGCCAGCATCCCTGCCTTCAATCAGAACGAGATACTGAAAGGTTATTCTCTAGTCCAGGAGACTGTTGAAATTCAAAGTTTTTGTTTGAATCCTAAACCATTTAGCTTGCTTTAGGGCTTACTCAATTTCTTGCTACTCAAGATACAACAAAACAGACAGAAGGTAGTTCAGGGGGAAAATTTTTGAAAGATGGTGCTGGGGGTTTTTAGTTTGAGGTCAGGTCTTTTTTTTTTTTTAAAGATTTATTTATTTATGCATACAAGCTGAGGTGTAGGCCAGAGGTGTGGGGTGGTGAGTGGATACAGCAGAGACAGAGTGGGGAGCAGAACAGGCAGATCGACTGAAGTACACTGCTGAGGGGAGCAGAGGGTGAGGCAGGAGAGGTCTGCTGCGCCATGTGGGAATCTCCCTGGCTGGGTATCGAACTCGCGCCGCAGGGGCTCTGGATAGCTACATAGTGGTGCGCTTAACCCGTTGCGCCACCAGGGAGGCCCTGAGGTCAGGTCTTTTTTATCATATTAAGGTAATTTCCATCTATTCCTGTTTCATCTATCTAGTCCTTGTTTCACTAAGGTTTGACAAAATATTATCATAAAGAAACAGTGCATTTTCTCAGAGGCCTTTTGGGGCATATATGAAGAGGATCATTCATTTTCTACCTTTTGTCTATTAATACATATTATATTATTAATATATCTAATCATACTGAAGCATCTTTGCATTTCTACAATGAATTCTGCTTGGTTGTAGCAAATGCATAATGGTATATTTTATTCTTTTTGTTAATATCTTACTAGAATTTTGCAGTAATATTTTAAATGATTTTAATCAAAGTTATTTTGAACAATTCCTTTTTCTTTTTTAATATATATTTTTTAAAGATTTATTTATTTATACATACAAGCTGGGGTACAGGCCAGAGGCAGGGGGCGGCGAGAGGGTTCACCAGAGACAGAGTGGGGAGCAGAACAGGCAGATCAGAAATACACTGCTGAGGGGAGCAGCGGGCGAGGCAGGAGAGGTCTGCCGCACCATGTGGGATTCTCCCTGGCTGGGCATCGAACCCGCATCGCGTGCTGCCGACAGCTCCACAGCACAGCGCTCAACCACTGCGCCACCAGGGAAGCCCCAATTCCTTTTTCTTGACTGGTTTTTTTCCTACCAAGTCACCTCCTTCTGTCAAGAGCAGAGCTCATATACATACCACAAACCAGGAACCAAGCACCGTCCCTAGTTAGTTCAGCATTCCCTTATGTCCTATGTCCTAGCCCAACTCAAAAGAGCTCTCAGTCACAGTCCTTAACTATAGTAGCCAGTGTGGGGGAGGGGCGGCGCTTGCCGGTCCTCTGCCCAGTTCAGGATGCTTATGTAGACTTCAGTGCTCCAAATCACTCAGCAAACAATCTTCTAACACCAGATCAGGATTTCTCCTGCCCAGATTAAGGTTTTGCTCTTTGCAATAACATGGTTGGAAAGTATTATGCTAAGTGAAATAGAGACAAATACTGTATGATTTCACTTGTATGTGGAATCAAAAACCAAACAAATCTAAACTCATAAAACAGAAAACAGGTGCTTACCAGAGGGGTGGCGGGTTGGGGAGTTGGCAGGATGGGTGAAGGGAATAGAGAGGCACAAGCTTTCAGTTACAAAATAAAGAAGGCAAAAAGACGTCGTGTAGTGCTTGGGGACTATAGTCAATAATTTTTTTAAGAAATTCTCAATTCTTATCATTGATCGTATGTACCCTTAGAAGGTTTATATACACAGTCAAGACATGAGCAAATAATAAAAATTCTGGTTTATTAAAACTTTATACTGTTTTGGGGCCTCCCTGGTGGAGCAGAGTTTAAAGTCTCAGCACTATGAAGCTATCAGCAGCCACTGCAGCAGGAGTTAGATCCCCGGCCAGGGAGCTTCCCACATCGTGCATCAGACCTCTCCTGCCTCGCCTGGTGCTCCCCTTAGCAGTATATTTCAGTCAATCTGCCTGTTCTGCTCCCCACTCTGTCTCTGGTGAAGCTCTCACCCCTGCATCTCTGGCCTACACCCCAGCTCTTCTATGCACAAATAAATAAATAAAACCTTTAAAAAACAAAAACAAAATTGATTCTCTGATGTCAAAATATTGCATTTCTAGGAATAAACCCAACCTATTCAGGATATATTATTCTTTCCATATATTGTGGGAGTTGTTTTGTTAAAATTAGGTTTAGGATTCTTGCACCTATGTTTATGAATGTGATTTAATGCCTCTCCTTTGCTTTGTCAAAATGTCTTTGTTGGATTCTGGTACCAAGGTTATAGGCGCTTCATAAAAGGAGTTGGGAAATATCCTATCTATTTTTAGTCTCTGGAAGAGATTAGATCTATTCTTCAAACGTTTAGTAGACTCAACCATGAAGCTGTCTGTGCCTGGAGTTTTAGAATTATTGAGTTTTCTATTTTTTGTATCAATTTCGCTAAATTGTGTTTTCAGAGAAATTACCCGTTTTATTCAAACATTAAATGTATGACATATAGTTGAGTATGATATCCTCTTATTATCTAATTATCTCCTAGATCTTGAGCCAATAATTGCTCGCTGCATTAGTAGCCCTTTGGTGGTTTTAAACGTTTCTTTTTATATGCTTGGTCCACCACTTTCACTTGTCTCAAAAAGAGGGTTGATCTGACCTACTTGGCCTGCCCTTACTTGACGTGGGAGAGCGTCTGTAGTTCTTAACATTTCAAGATGTGTTTCAAGGTTGTGCAAAATCAGGCTGGTGGGAGGATCAGGAGTGGTGTCCGGGGCACCCCTGTTTCCTAACCTGGTGCTTCCCAATCTCGTTTGTGTTATGGTACTCATAGAAACTGCTTTTTATCAGGGTGCACAGTGGGAAATGGAGAGGTAGCCCATGGCCAGAATGATCCACCTAGGTCTCTGCCACTCCAGTCCTGGCGGTCCTGAAGACAGAAGAGGTCAAGAGCTCAGGACCCCAACAACCCCTCACTGTACCCCTCAATACACTGCTGAAGGGAGCAGCGGGCAAGACAGGAGAGGTCTGCTGAGCCTTGTGGGAATCTCCCTGGCTAGGGATCGAACTCGTGCTGCTGTGGCTCTGGATAGCTCCAAAGTACTGACACTTAACCTGTTGTGCCACCGGGGAGACCTCACCGTTCTCCCTTTTTAAACGGTTCCTCATTCAGGAGTCACCCCCTCACCTCCACCCTCACACGCTGTTCTTGGGATGTGCGCCCTCTCCTGGATGCTGGATGGAGTCTCTGCTTCCCCCATCCCTTCGTGACTTTGGCCACGTCAGCCATGGCGCAGCAGACCTCTCCTGCCTCGCCGCTGCTCCCCTCAGCAGTGTGTTTCAGTCAGTCTGCCTGTTCTGCTCCCCACTCTGTCTCTGGTGAATCCTCTCACTCCTACCCCCCCCCACGCCTCTGGCCTGCACCCCAGTTCTTGTATGCACAAATAAATCTTTTAAAAAAACAACCAATACTGACATTATAGTCCAAACGGCCCTGAAATTCCTGGAACCCTTGGTCGTGAAGCCATGCTGGCTGTTTCATGAGGTGGGGAAACAGCCCGAGGTCATGTGAGGCTTCTTGCATTTCTCGCCCTGTGCAGCCTGCGCAGGAGGCAGGGCCCTCACCGAGGCTCCACACAGGCATGGACACTCACAGCATAGCGGCCGGGCACAGGGACCCCAAGCCAGAGCTGCCACCCGACTCCTTCAGGGCAAGCCCACCGGAGAGGGCAGAACCCAGGCCTGCTGCAGGCAGCACTCTGCCCGAGCAGCACGCAGCCCCTAGTCCACCAGGCTCCCCCCATGGGGCCGCCACTCAGACCAAGACCCCCTCAGTGCCATCTGCTCTGGACAGCAGAGGGAAGGGCGCCCCGCTTGAGACCGACACAGGTCCCCCAGTGCCACCCGGGGTGCCGACCGTCCCCGTTGGCCTAGGCCTCTGTCCTGGCTTGAAAACACAAAGCCTGCCTTCTCGGGACAGCCCCCAGTGCCAGCAAAGTTCGGCAGCCCGAAGCCCCCCTGCAGCCCCGCGATGGGAGGTGTGCCCCCCACCACTGCAGAGGGTGCTGGCACTCTGGGTCTGTGTACGGGGAGGGGCCCGGCTCCCCTGGGAGCCCAGGGGCCATCAGAGGCCTGCACGGGACGTGCCCCTTCTGGGCAGCCGCTGCTGCCCTTCTGCTGCAGCTGGGCGCCCCTCCCTCCAGGGCAGGCCCCCTCCCTCTCGCCTGCCTGCCAAATTACCTTTGCTAACAGCGGGGACTCAAGGGCCCTTCAGGCCTCTCTCAGG
>PVIJ01004829.1:0-111837 GCA_004024925.1 Scalopus aquaticus
CGGGAGCCGGCCCCGCCCCCCGCCCCGCCAGGCCCCGCCCCTCCCCTCGCCTGGGCCCGCCCCTCCCCTCCCCTGGGCCCGCCCTCACGGGAGCCGGCCCCGCCTCCCGCCTGGGCCCGCCCGCCGACCCGCCCCTCCGACTGGCCCGGCGACCCTCGCCTAGGCCCCGCCCCCACGGAGCCGGCCGCGGCCCGGGGACCGGAAGGGGCGGGGCCGGGGACGTGCCCGCGGCGCCGCGCCGGGGTTGCGCGTTGGCGCAGCCGCAGAACCGCGCTCGCCTCCGCCCCTCTGTCAGCGCGGGGCCTGGCGGACGCGGGCGGGCCGGCGGCGGCGCGGCGGGATCCGAGGCGCGTCCCGCTCCGGGCTGCCGCTGCTGCCGCGGGGCCCTCGCGTCCGCGGCTCGCCGGACGGCTCGGGCCGCGCGGCGCGTCAGGCAGGTGAGCCGTCGGGCGTGCGCCGCCGCAGCGTCGGCTCCTCCCGGCCCGGCCACTGCGGACGGAGCCTGCGGCGGCCGGGCCGGGCGCCCGGGCCTGGGCGGGGGTGGCCGGGCCGGCCGGGCCGGGAGAGGCCTCGGCGGGCCGGGCCGCGCGCGCCCCCGCGCGTCGGGCGGCCCCGGAGAGCTCGGCCCCGCGGCCGCGCTGCGCTCCGGCGGGCGAGGGCGCGCGGGGCCCGGGCGTTGGCGGGGCGGGGAGGCCGCTGCGTCCTGCGCGACCGCCGCGTCGGCTGGGTTCGCGTTGCCTGGCAACGGGCCACGCTCCTGCGCGCCCGGCCGGTCGGTGTGAAACGAGCGCTCCGGGAAGGGCCGTCTCGCGTGCCTGCCCGGGGCGCGCTCTGCGGGCGCGGCCGGCCGCACTCCGGTCGCGCAGGCCCTCGCCTCCAGCGCCGCCGGCCGCGGGTGGCGCTGCGGCTGCCCCGCGCCCGGCTCTTGCTCCGCCCTCCCTGCCGGGCATCCTCGTTCGCAGGGCGAGCTGCAGAGGGCCACGGTGCGCAGGTGCTGGGCTGGGCAGGAAGATGAGGCGCAGCCTTAGGGGGATAACTTTGTCACGGCCACGCTTGCATCTTTTAGCACTTTGTGTGCCGGTGCCCTTTAAATTCACTAGCGCTTGGGGCCGGCCATTGTCTGTGCCACCGCAGGAATGGTAGAAGCATTCAGTAGAACACACACAACTCCTGAACTACTGGATACTAAAAAACTGTAACATCTCTCATAAAACACTTACACTTTCACCAAAACAACGTGTAAAGCTTCTAGACTGAGTACGAGCAAAGAAATAGCTCCTAATAGTTGCAAATAAATCCACCGTGGCGTCCACCGTGGCGTGACACACCAGAGACTACATGAGCACATATTAATACGTGAGCGGCCACCTGATACTGGTGACAAAAACACTCACTAATGCGTGAGCGGACCACAGAGTGTTAAAGGCAGGACTTGACATCTAGAACCCTCTGACTGCCGAGTCGGGGACTGTGGCCTGGTTCTGGGTCTCGCTGCCACCGCACCCGCGCCCAATCGCTCACCGCAGCGGTGGCACAGCGGGTCCCGCCGGAGCACGTGTAGTTGGTTAAAATGCTGTTCTTTTCAGGTTGGTTAAGATGAAACACTACGGACAGGCCTTCTGAAGATAAGAGGGGAAGAGAACGCTGCAGGCTCTGGAGAAAAAAGTGGGTATATATTTTGTCTGAGTTTGAAAAAGTCTACCTCCTAACATTCAGATAAGGAAATCTGCCTGCTTGGCCTGCGGTGTAATCTGCTGTGGCGCAAAGACCAGGTGTGGACGGCAGAGGCACAGCCGAGACCCTGCCGCCTGACAGCCCGCTGTTGTCTGGGGCTGTGTCGGCAGGAGAGCACCATGGGCTCAACTCGACTGTCTGTCCCCGGTCAACATTCTTTGCTCTCTTTTCCTTGCTTGTTAAGCTGCCCATATTATAAAGCGTCTTAAAATGAGTTTTGGTAACATTTATTTATTTTTTAAAGATTTATTTATTTATGCAGGCAAGAGCTGGGGTGCAGGCCAGAGGTGCGGGGTGAGAGGACTCCCCAGAGACAGAGTGGGGAGCAGAACAGACGGATCCACTGAAACCCACTGCTGAGGGGGCAGCGGGGAGACAGGAGGGGTCTGCTGCGCCCTGTGGGAAGCTCCCTGGCCGGGGATTGAACTCACGCAGCGGTGGCTATAGGCAGCTTCATAGTGCTGCGCTTAACCCCTGCGCCCCCAGGGAGGCCCCCGAATTTTGGTAACATTTAAATTAGCTCGTAAGCTGGAGTTTAGAGTGTTTTTCGCAGTAAGCAGAGGACTGATCTCTGCGACACAAAGGCCAGGAGAAGCCCTGCGGCAGACTCCAGGGCCGGCCCGCCCGGCTGGCGCCTCCTGCCATGTCCGTGCTGGGCTCACGCCAGCCGTCGGGGCTGCAGCAGGCACTTGTGAGTAGACCGCGCTGACGAGATGAGCGGATAGATGCAGACCCTGAGGACGTGCCGGGCCGCGGTGGCTGTTCTTGGTCACGCCGCAGCGAGACCGGGGTGGCCGTTTCGGGAGCCGGGGCAGCGCCGGCCGCCGGCCGCGGTGCTGGCCGCGCTCTGTGCACGTGGGGAGAATGCTTCCGCTCAGTTCCAGGCCCGCCTGAAAGCCCTGGCCGGCGTCTCGAGCCGTGTGGGTTGTGTCCCCTGAACTTCCGCGTCAGTGGCTGTCCTCAGCTGCGCCCTGGCTGGGGTGGGGTCTCCGCGACCGCGCGGATCCCTCTGCAGGCCCTGCCGAGCTGCGCCCGACCTGCTGGCTCCGCCCAGAGTTGTGCCCCGACTGTCGCCCCTTCCTGTGTGCCCCGCCCCCGCATCCTGCGTCCCAGGCTGTTCTAGTCCACAGCGTTCGGGCTGGTTCCGCTCAGCCTTCGGCTGCTCCCCCGTTAAGGATTAGCCCTCCGGGAGCCCTCCCTGGCAGGCAGAGTCCCCTGCACGGTGGGAGTGGGGTCTGGCTGTGTCGCTGCTGGCCAAGCCGGGCCTGCGTCCTCGCCTGGCCTTTGACTGGTGATCTCTGCACAGGCTACGGTCAGTAAACAGAGGACATTTGAGGAAGTTGACAAACCAACCGAACTTCATCTTGAAAGTTGTCCTCACACACTGTTCCTGTTTTAAAATCTGCTTTTCTACTTTTTGGGTTTTTTTTTCTGCATATAAGCTGGGATGCAGGCCAGAGGTGTGAGGTGGGGAGAGGGTTCACCAGAGACACAGCGGGGAGCAGAACAGGCGGATCCACTGAAGTCCACGCTGAGGGGCAGCGGGAGACAGGAGGGGTCACCCGCGCCCTGCGGGATTCTCCCCGACCGGCATCGAACTTGTGCCCCCGTAGCCGCAGACAGCGCCGCAGCCCGTGCTCAACCTGTTAGACGTCGCCGCTGCCTTCCGGCCGCGAAGGGCTCCTCCCACACCTCGTCCCCGGCCCGCCCGGCTCCCGGGAAGGCTCGGGAGGCTCGTCAGGCCCGAGCTCTGGAGTGTCAGCTGGGGGGTGTTTGGCGCCACGTCTGTGTGGGAGCTGCACTGCCGGTTTTCACGGGCGTGCGGTCGCTCCCCGCTGCGGGGCTGGGGGCAGCGCTGGCTCCTGGGGCCTTTGCAGTGCATACTGCTCTCACGGGTGCAGGGCGTCTCCCGGCGACGGCGGCTCGTCCTCCCGTGCCTGCTGCCTTCCGGTGGCCCGTGGGGTCTGTCGTGGCTGCTGCCCGGTCGCTAGCAGGGCGATGCTCCTGGTGGCTGGACTGTGTAAGTCCCGTCTTTCACACTGCATATAAGGCTCCCTTGTCAGCGCGCCTGCGCCTGTCTTCCCCCGTGCAGCCGGCGGCCGCTGGACGGTGTGCTCGCTTGCTGTGTGGAAGCTTTCTGGCCGGGGGGTCCCGGTTGTCTGTCCTGTGTCCAGTTCCCTTGCCACCGGGTCCGGTCTCCAGAGTCCCCTGGTGTTGGCATCATGGAGGTGTCGCCAGCGTCCACCTGTGCATTTTATTGTTGCGGGTTTGGCATCCAGATTTTGGAGTTTGTTTTTGTGTTTGGGACAGTGAGTAATCCAACTTCATTCCCTCAGCGTTGTCTCGAAGGATTAGTAAGTGTGCGGCTCTTCATGAGGGGCAGTTTCCTTGTTCTGTGTGCGTGGGGGGCTGGGTACAGGCACGTCCGTGAGCGCTGTGCGTCGGAAGGACTTGTTTCTTAGATCGTAGAGTAAGAACTCCAGTCCTCACATTTTGCTCACCCAGTGCATCCGAAGGCCCACACTCGTGCGGCACCCGCGCTCTCCGCGCGCACCCACCGGGGCGCCCCACCGGCGCAGCGACGGCCGAGCGAGGAGGCGGCGTCCCCGGGGCCTGGGAGGGCGCAGCGGGTGCGGCCCGAGGCCTGATGGCGCCACGTCGCGCCGGTCTCCGACGTGCCTGCGTGGTGAGGCGCCTCCACGAGTGGGTTTGAGAACAGTCACCCCTCTTACTTTGAGCCCGAGGCCTGTTGGGGTGGTGAGGTCAGGACACAGACTGATGCGTTGTCTTCCATTGTTTGTTTTTCTTTTTGTCGGGGGAGAGTGGGGTGTAGACTGGAGGTACGGGGCTGGGTGAGAGGACTCCACAGTGGCAGAGCGGGGAGCAGAACGGGCGGGTCCACTGAGACACACGGCTGAGGGGCAACGGGGAGACAGGCGAGGCTGCTGCGCCTGCCTTACATTTTATGTGGTGATGTCCTGTCGTCGTGACGCTGAGTCCTCGTCGTCGAAGGAGCCGGACGTGCCTCGATGCACTTCACACGTGTTCCGCCCGCCTCCGCCCGCACACTTTCCCGCTCAGTGAGTCTGCTGCACCTCTGTGTTCTTCTAGGCCTCTGGGCGCTGTTCAGGAAAAACATACACAATGGATCAGAGGAAGAACGACAGCTTCGTCCCTAGCTTCACGCAGCTGGAGGATTTCCTCACGGAGCACAACTCCAACGTCGTCTGGCTCCTCGTTGGTGAGTGGCTGGTTTTCTCGTCCTTGTTCACGACACCACGCGTGTCTTTGCTGCAGGAAGACTGTAACCTGTTTCTGTGCCCGCTCGCTCCGCAGGGCTCCTTCTCGGGGGCCCCTGCTTGATCCGGGGGACACCCTCGCCCCAGACACTGCGTCTGCGGCAGGCTCAGGGCAGTCCTCTGGGTCGATGTGTTTTTGCCTGATCGATCACTTCGCCTCCTCGCTCGTGCGCTTGGCTGTGGGGTTGGCCAGCAGTAACTTCTTGTCCAGCGCTGCGAAGCGTGCCAGGTGCACTGGAATGAGGAACAGTGAGTGGGCAGTGTGTGCGTGGGGGGCCCCGGGGAGCCGGGGGCGACTCGTGGGGGGGCCCGGGGGAGCTGGGGGCGACTCGCGGAGCCGGGGGCGACTGGGCGGCACGGCGTCCAGCAGGAGGGCCCTGGCAGCTCCCACCCGCGGCGGGCACGACTGCGTGGGGCCTGGGCGGAGGGGGAGCCAGGGCCTCGTGGGGTGCGCTGGCCGCCTTCCCGGTGCGTGTGGGCAGCCAGCCTGTGTTGTGCCCAGTCGTTTGGTTTATATTAAAAGTTTATATTTTGTAAGAGTCAAATATAAACAGAATAAACAGCAGCTATAGCACTTTAGGGTTGTTCGCGTGACTGTAAACTTAGACGCTGATGACTCTGACATGCTCTGACGCGGTGTAGATAGAACCTGCCTGGTGGGGACGAGCCTGCCGGGCGCGCGGGTGTGGAGGGCTGGCCAGGTGCCCGCCCGCGGCCTCCGCCAGCGCCCCGTCCTGAGTAGGGACAGCGGGTGGGCCTGGCTTCGGTGTGGTGCTTTCTGAGCCATTCCAGAAACATGGACAGGTATGGGATTGAGGGGCTTGATTGAGCACAGTTTGGAAAGAATATATTTTATGTCCTTTCTTGAAAGTGTGCAGCATGCCTTTTACAACGAGACTGGTAAATTCAGGCTGCAGGTAAAGAGAGCCAGCCCAGGCGGGGATGGGATGGTGGAGGTGTGGGCGGAGCAGAGGGCAGAGGTGTGGGAGGGTGGAGGTGCAGGCTGAGCTGCCAGGCCCCTGCGCCCGGGGGTGCCCTGGGCGCACAGGGTGCGGAGAGTGCAGCAGGGATCGCCCCTATTCTTGGCTTGTAGGTAGGTCTGGATTACAGGTGCTCTGAGCTCTGTTTTTTCTAACCGATGGAAGTGAATTACCATAAATTTTCATTACTTAGCGACAAATAAGTAAATAAAAGGAAGAGGAGATGCAACACATTCGTGTGAGGCAGAATTTTAAGGAGGGGGCACTGAATTGAGAATTACCTTTTAGTTTAATTAAAGGCAGAATTCTTCCTGACTCCCTATCTCGCCCTCTCCCTGCACTTAGGATTTCTCCTGCTTTTCTCTCTGAAATACAACTGCTTTCCATAGGGAAAAACCAAGGGCGATAGTGAGAAAATAGCTTGTGATTGTTAGACCCTGCTGTTTTCAGGTGATGTTATCATTGAAGGATTAGGGTGGGGCGGTTCTGGGTGTCCCTGCCAGCCCAGATTTCTCGGCTGCAGAGTCATGGAGATGGTTTCTGTGAGAGCCCACAGCCCTTGCCCATGAAGCTGTGGCGGCCTGCCGCCCGCTGGGGTGCAGCCCCCTCTCAGGGGACCGACTGTCATCTGTATTGATAATATGATGTTGTTAGATGCTCACATGTGTTAATTTGCTTAACATTTTTGTTCTAATTTAGGAAGTAGTTATACTTTTAAATGGATAAGTAAAAGAAAATTTATTGTCAAAAAAATGCTTTCTTTTGCTTTGATTTTTGCAGTCCATGAACTAGGTTATTTGGAGACTATCTTGTTTCAAAAGTGATTAACTTTATATCAAATAGTCAGATGTCAAATAGTATTACTGCAGCATATTTAGTGGCAGTCTTTAAAAATAGGTTGTGGTTTTGCCAGTTACAGCAAGAATGCATAAGTGCACTGCCTTTTACAGATCTGCCTTAAGTGTGCTAAAATTCCCGCTCATTTCCATTAATTTTTTAAAAAGCAACTTAAAAAGTTACTTTCTATGAATTAATAACTCATCAGCTTTCTTACTTTTGAAGTGACCATGTCCTTGAGAAAACAGCTTGGGGCCAGCTTTCCGCCTGGAGGGGGTGCTGTTCAGCATATTCAGAATGTGGCTTCACTCCCACCCCAGGATGTCTGCACGGTCTGATCACCACAACAGTAGAAAGCACTGAAAAAATAAATAGAAAAAGGGGAAGCAGGTGTTCTTGAAACGTCTCTTTAATTCCCCCGATTGGGATCGGCACATTTCTAGTTGGTGACTAAAGAGAAGGAAGAAAACTGGACAAAGTAGAATCAGCTTCTGGTTTTCAATTCCAAATATTAAATTACAAGAGGATGTGCTGTCAAGGAAATGAATCCTCTTGTTTCTGAATGTTGTGTATGATCATCTTATTAACATTTTTTTAAGCTATTATGATGACTGAAAGAAAACCTCGAGTGAGAGCCTTTTGAATTTTTCTTCCTGACAGCGACCATCTTGTCCTGCGGATGGATCATCTATCTCACCTACTACAACTCGCGGAACGTAGGCTTGATTCTGACGCTGGTTCTGAACCGGCTGCACCGGCGCGGCTACATCCACGTGGGTGAGCTGGGGTGCCGGGGGCGTCTGGGGGCGTCTGGGGCTGGGGCGCGGCGCGGGCGGCCCTGGCGCGCCGCCGCTGCTGCGGGAGAGGCCCATTGCGGCGATCCGGAGACCCCAGACACGTGAAATGGGGAGGGGAGATTTCTCAAGAATCTGCCATCCAAAGATAACGTCTAACGCTGCGTGAAAATTTTGCTGTCTCTTATCTCAAAGTGATTTTACATACCTGGGCGTCTCGGCGGGGTCGCCTGCGCCTTTCCCGGCGCCCGCCCTGACCCGCGCCGCCCGCGCCCGCGGTGCGCTCGGGCCGACGGGGGTCTCAGGCCGCCTCGGGAGCCCTGGCCCGGGCCGCAAGGGCCGCGGCGCGTTGGCGCCCCCGGGCGTCGAGCCCTCCGAGCCCGTGGACACGCTCCCTGCGCGCTGTCTCTGCGAGGCCGTGGCGCCCCCGGCGCGCCCTGGCGCAGGACGCCGGCTGGTGGCGAGCGGCTTCCCTGATGGTGGTGCGTGGGCGGGGAGGCCTGCCCGCTGCTGGCCTGCTGGCCGCGCTGGCCACTCGGCTGAGGAGACTCGGGGGGCGGGTCTGTGGCCGCGCCTGCTGGCCGAGCTGGCCGCTGCGCGAGGAGACGCGGGGGGCGGGTCTGTGGCCCGGGGCGCTGATGGCTCTTCTCCCCGCAGGCTCCTTCTCTTTCTCCGTTCTCTCTGGAAAAGTCATGGTCCGGGAAATCTACTACATCACGGAAGACATGTCCGTCAGGTGAGAAGCGGCGGCCAGAGAAAACGTGCATCGGAGATCACTACGCAGGGAATCCTTCCCGGTGTATTGATGTTTTAAGATGTGTCTCTCTGGATTTGTTTAGTTTGGAAAAAGTCGATTAAATAGCAGCTTGTAGAAATGAATCATTTCATTCCTAGATGAAAATTTGAGTTATTAAAATCTCTGAATAATTTTATTATAGAATTTGTGATAGTCATTTGTTATGTAAAATAAGGACCCAGAGTGTTAGTAATTCATCCACTAGGTCCTTATTATAGGTCGTAAGTTTTTAGCATTGTTTAGCACCTGTTAATAGCTCTAATTTTACTCTAGGAAGGAAACGCAAGTCTGAATAATAGTAAGACGATAATTAAAATTTTGATATGGTCATCCTTATGCAAGCCTGGAAAGAAAAGCTTTGTTTTTCTGATTTCCTGAAAATGTGTTACTTAAATAGAACTCAATAGTTTCGAATTAGTTGGGAAGGCTCTTTGGCAACACTCATATTTCACTTAATTTAGAGGAAACTTCTTTGTGAGTCTAAAATTATTTCCAAATTAAAAGTGAAAGCCACAAGCGAAGTGGCTGTAAACACACCGTCAGGGGCCCGAGGGCACAGCTGTGGCCGGCGGGGGCGTCTGGACAGCTGCCCTCCTGCGCTGAGGCCGTAGGGCTGGCCTCGTCTCTGCACCCGAGAACAGGAGATACTCTCTGTCACAGCTAGGCTTACTGTTCAGTGTAATCTGGAATTCTGTTTTACCTGAATAGAGGAATCTAGTTGAGAACTTGCAAATCCTCTTTTCTTTTTTTCACTGGAAGATTAGGGAACACTTGGGGATGCCAGTGTCTTGTTGGAAGTTTTCTGTATTTCCTTATTTTTTATTTGTTGCCTGTATTTTATAAAATATGGTGAAGAAATGAGTTACGTAAATCGTTACTTAAATTTTTCTTTTTAATTTTTCTTGTGTAGAATTCAGGATGGATTTATAATCTTTCGGTGGTGGAAAATGTATAACCCAAAGCAGAAACAGCATGGTGAGTTTCCGTGTGCTTGAAATCTTCAATCGTATAATTTAGCGTTTCCATTATGAATATTGAAATGTTTCGTATTTCATAATAGATAAAAATATTGTTAGAGCTTTGAGGTTTACAGAATGGATTTTTTTCACCCTGGCTGAAAACCCTCCACAGGTTTCTCCTTGTGTGGCTAATGGGCTCCTTTGGCCTGTCACTGACCCTGGCCCGCGCGCGCGTCTGCTCCTGGCCCGCGACTCCCCCGCCCACTCCCCCGCCCGCTCCCCCGCCGCCCCTGAGCCCTCCTGCCTGGCGCTGCCCAGGTTCTCCTTTACCTGCTGCGCGAGGGTGAGACGTTAGCACTGTGTGTGCCGGTGCCCTTTAGCTTTACCAGCCCTTGGGGCCGGCCATTTTCTGTGCCACCGAATGAATGGTAGAAGCACTCAGTAAAACACACACTGCTCCCGAACTACGGATACTAAAAAACACTGTAATATCGCTCATAAAACACTTACACTTTCACCGAAACAATGTGTAAAGCTTCTAGACTGAGTACGATCGAAGAAATAGCTCCTAATAGTTCCAAATAAATCCACCGTGGCGTGAAAAACCAAGACTAGATGAGCACGTATTAATACGTGAGTGGACCACAAAGTGTTAGCACCAGAATCTGTCCCCTGAGAGCTTCGTTTCTGCTCAGCAGGTGCCATCTGTGCCTCTCGGGCACCCAGGCGGGGCGTCACTTTCGGAGCTGGTACTCAGGTGCGCCTCAGGCTCCGGCCGCCATTGTTCTGGGGTAGTACAGCCCCCAAGGAACCTCACGGATCCAGTTACAGCATTTCTGCTGACTGTTCCGAGTTAGGCCTGATAGCATAGAGACATTAATTAGAAACATCTATGGTAAATCCATGTAATGGCCCCTCTGTAATAGGATAAATAGCATGCCTTTTGAAAAAGAACTTTTCCAGGCAGAAAATGCAGAAGGGGGACAAGGCCAGGACAGCAGTGGTTGCTGGAGACACGGCCGGAGCGAGGGCACCGCCGTGTGTGGACCCGCCGGCGGGGCGGCCAGCTTCCTGGCTAGTGCCTCGGGTGGGGGGCAGTGGCCACAGGAGATTCGCCGTGGGTCAGAGGGCCCCGGGAGGAGATGTCTGCTGCCCTGCGGGCTGGAGGTGCCGGCCAGAGAGCCTGGGGGACGAGTGAAGAAGGACTTAACCCTGTGAGCTGAGGACGTCGGAGGGAGCATAAGTCGGGAGCTACTAAAATTTCCAGAAAAGTCACAACTCCTAAACATTAGTTTTTTGGGGGAAGGATTGGGTTTATCTTTTATTTTTTTCAACTATTTTAGGAACTAATAAGGGCAAAAAACCTAGACTGGAATAGTATTAAAAGTGTTACTGTGGGAAAGAAAAATTTGTTTTCGCTAATAATTGGAGAAGAAACTAATGTTGAAATTGTATATGCCTCATACCTAATCCACAGCCAAAACCACTTATGTGAAAGTTAATACCAATTCTCTTTGCCCATTAAAAAAAAAAAACTTTTATAATTGGTCAGATCTAATTGAATTTGCTTAGGGATAAAAATGCATAGTGGTCAAAAAAGGTCTCAAAAAGACAGATCTGATTCCCGCCCTGCGGCGAGACCAGCACCCACTACCCTGGCAGCACAGGGCTGTTCGAAGTCCGTTGAAGCACAGACGGGTTATTCGTGAGAAGCCGGGTCCCCGGTGCCAAGACTCAGATGATAGTGGCTTTTTAAAGCCCTCGTGCTTTGAACATTTTGCTACTTTATAATTTAGCATGCATTCATGACTTTGTTGGAGCCATGTTTTATTTTTACCATAAATGTTGGTTTGTGGTTATTAGCATGAATTCTGTACGTTTTGTTGCTCAGTGATTGGATACAGAAATTCAGGGTGTTTTAGTATGCTAAATTGAAGTATTATTTCTTTTGCCAGTATTTTATATATTTTTAAAATACGCTTTTTATCATAAAATTCTAAAAGAAGTCATTTGAATTACTTAACTGTAAAAGAGATTTGGCTAAAATATTTGAAGTTTTAAAAAAGTTGACTAACGTGTTTTTTGTAATTGATGTCCTAGATCCAAAGGCAGAAACCAGGTTGTATATCACAGTCAATGACTTCGAGTTTCATGTTTACAACCGTTCGGATCTTTACGGGCGCCTCCAAGAATTGTTTGGTTTGGAGCCGACTATAATCCCACCCAAGAAGGAGGATGAGAAAGCACAGGATGGTGGAAGACCTGGGGCTCAGTCCAAAATCGAAAGGTCCGTTTCACGCTTGCGTGCATGTTCACAGATGTGTGCGGAAATGGATGCGTCTGAGGGACACCGAGAACGCAGGATTTTGTGTCTGTTTTGGGCTTCCCAGTTGCGTGCCGCCCCACCGCCCTCTGACCGGGCCTCAGCTCACTCCCTTCAGCCTGCAGGCCTTCTGCCACTGTCAGACCTTAGAAGCGTTTGTCAGTACCCGCAAAACAGCCTGCTGGGGCCACGGTCGCGGGGTCTGGGGCTGGCGGGAGGGGCTGGCCCGCGGCTCTGCCCGGGGATGGCCCCTTCTGCCCCGCGGCCGCCCGAGGCTGCTAAGTGTGTGGCGGCGGCGTCTCGGTGCTGCGCGCGGGGTGGTGTTGCTCTCGCGGCCGGCTTCGCTGCGCGTTGCTCGTTTATAGAGAAGCGGCTCGTCGTATCTTGTGAGCCTGTGCCCGCCATCTTGCCCTCATTGCTAGCTCTAAGCGTTTGGTCAGTTTTTTCAGATTTTCTACAAATCTGCAGATAAAATCCTTTTGATAAGTTACCTTTTACGTTTTCTTTTCTTAGTGCCTTAGCTGGGGCTTCAGAACCAACCTGAAAGGCAGCGGCCAGAGGGGCTCCTCTCCGGGGCCTGCTCTGAGCGGCGCTTCTGGCCTCTCAGCTTGGAGGTGGGAGGTGCCCTGTAGCTTTAGGGGGGTATTCTCCACCGAGCCGAGGGCCCCTCCACTCCCCGCTCACCGAGGGCTGGGCTCTTGCATGGGCCTTGGACTTGGCCAGAGGCCTCCTCCGTCGTGGACGAGACCGCGTGGGTTTGCACCTTCAGCCAGCGTGCTCGGGGTCTCTGAGGGCCGGCCGCCTTACGTGCTGGTGTTTCTCGCTCTTTACAAGTAGGTGATGAGGACGTTTGTTTTTCGCTAAGAGTTTAGTGGAAACTGCACCCCAGACGCTGAGTCCAGGGACTGGGGGTGCTGGAACTCTGTGTCTTGAGGAATTCACAGCCTGACATGGGGGTTAGAATGTTGAGGCGCCATTCCAGTGCCAGAAGTGTTACCGCAGGGCCAAGGCTGGGAGGGCCAGGGAGGACGCGAAGGCGGATGCGGGCGGGCGGGCGGGCGTCTGTGGAGGGGAGGCCACAGCTGCAGCGCCGCGCCCCTGCCCAGCCTGGCCTCAGGTCAGGCTGCAGGGTGCGTGTGCAGGGAGCGAAAGCTCGAGGCGGGGGCAGCGATGGCAGCACATTGTGACAGGAGGGAGAGGAGTCACCTGCCGGGCCGGCTGGCAGGCTGGGCGGGCGCCTCCCGGGGACACAGAGGCCTTCAGCCGGGCGGCGGCCGGAATGGGCTCCAGGCTGGGCCGCGGGGGTCCTGGCTTCTGGCTTGAGCGGTGGCTGTGGTGGCCGGGGAGCCCGAGACGAGGCGTGGGGGGAGGCCGGCTTGCACAGGCTTTAGGCACCGCGGCACCTCTGCGGAGACGTCGCGCGTGACTGAGGGGTTAGCTGCTCACCGACGGGGCAGGCTTCAGGTGTTACCTGAACTCCAGCGAGTTGCTGTGAAATTTTCGGTTCTTCAGTTTCCTTTCCTTTGTGGCCGATGCCTTATTTTTGCTCGTCATTTTCATTTCCCTGAGCGGCGCTCGTGGCGCCAGCTGGTGGTTGTGTGGGAGGAGAAGGCCAGCTGCCTCTCAGCACGTGGCCCACCAGCCAGCGACCGAGGGGCCCTCCCTTGATGGTCTGTGGTGGTCTGGGGCTGTGTTGGCGTGTCCGTGATGGGGTGTGGTGGGTGACCCCATGTCACGATACGTGCTGCCGGGTTGACAGGCTTAGCACGTCAGCCTGAAGATCTGGTCAGGCCCCTGCCCTAGGACATGGCGGCCTACGTGGGGCCGCGCTGGACACTGCAGCTGGGCTGCTGAGGGGCGTGTCCCCCTCAGGCACTTGAGTTTGTCTTGCGGTTTCTTCTCAGAGTGAAAGTGAAGGCGGAGTCTCGGGACCCCGCGTCCTCCTGGCGCTCGCTCATCCCGGTGGTCAAGGTCAACGTGAGCACGGTAGGCGGCCCCCGCACAGATGCTCAGCATCCGGGAAATGCGCCACTGTTTGGTGCCCGTCTTCGTGGTGTGCGGGAGCTGCCCGAGCACCCAAGGCGATCTTAGCGCACGTTCTGAGGCCGCGGCCTCGAGGGCCTGGCCCCTCGGCCTCCCGCCCGCGGCCTCACCAAGGGGGCCCGCGGCGCTGGCCTCAGGCCGCCCAGGAAGGCGGGGCGGGCCCAGCAGGTCCTCTCTCTGCGCAGGGCCGCCTGGCCTTTGGGAACCACTACCAGCCGCAGACCCTCTGCGTCAGCTTCGACGACGCCTTCCTGACCTACACCACCAAGCCGCCCTCCAGCCACCTGGACCAGTTCATGCACATGGTCAAGGGCAAGCTGGAGAACGTGCGGGTGACGCTGGTGCCCAGCCCCCGCTACGTGGGGCTGCAGAACGACGAGTGAGCCCGCGGGGGCGGGCGGGGCGGGGTGCCGGCGGGCCGCAGGGACACCCCGAGGGGGCGGGCGCCGCCGGGAGCGAGCGGCGAGGAGCGAGCAGGGCGCTGTCCTCTGCGTCCCCACACCGGCCCAGCAGGGCCGCAGACTCGTTCAGGAAAAGATATTTATTCTGGGCTTATTTCAAGCCAGTCAAGTAAACGTTCTTAGAAAGAGGTAACAGAGTCGCTGCAGATAAAGGCCTTCCTGTGTTTCTGGAGGGGACTTCGGGGCCGTAAACGGGGCCCCGGCTGAGTCGCCCCGTGGCTCAGCGCAGCTGGGCAGCCCGCTGTCCAGGGGGTGCTCTCCCTCTCCAAGCTGCTGGCTCGCTCGCTTTGTAGTTGTACTTTGTTCTCACCGACTGAAATGCATCCGAGCACCGAACACTTCGTGTTCTGGGGTCGCACCTAACGGCGTCCCCCTCCTTGCAGGCCTCCGAGGCTGATGGGGGAGGGGTTCGTGGTGATGCACTCGAACGACGTCGACGTCTACTACTACATGGACGAGCCAGGTACGCCCCGAGCCGGGCGGGCGCCGGGGCCTTAGTGCCAGTGCGGCCTGCAGCCCTCTGTGCGTGGCCGGGGCATCGGGCTGCCGGCCGCGTCCCGCAGTGCTTTGCTGTTTCAGGCCAAAAGAGAGCAGTACAGTGAATGTCCCCCAATTCCCCTTGTGCAAATCGATCTCAGCGGACGGCACGTGCGAATGGCCGCGGGGAGCCCTCGGACAGCGCGGCGGCTGCGCGGGCTGCGGGCCCAGCGCCCGGGGCGGGGCATCCGCCTGCTGGCCTGGGGACGTGGGTCCCCGGGGTTTGAGGGTCGAGCCCCAGCGTGTCCGTGGCCAGAGGCGGCTGCATGTTGGTTTTCAGCCCTTTTCCTGCCGCTGCCGCCTCAGCCTTTCAGGCAGGATGTGAGGTCGGGTTGCTTTCAGGGTGAGACCAGGCAGTGTGTGCCTTTGCCCCGAGGGGTGCAGGGCGGGGCACAGAGCTGCCTGTGCCCAGCGGTCTGGTGGCAGGTTTGGGGGGACAGCGGACACCGGCCCCTGTGGTGGCCTTGGCTCCAGCCCGGGCGACGGCCCCGCCAGCCTCCGCGCCCCGCGGAGCACAAGCCCTGTTCGAAGGGGCCCCGAGCGGCGAGCTGTGGTTTTAGTTTTCACGTGACAGAATTTGGGGGCGTTTGGGTCAGCACCGGGAGCCTCTTATGCTAACGCCTGGTTTGCTTCGTGTCTACTAGTGAAGTTCGTCAAGATCTGGGGGAGGCGCCTGTCTCGGCGCCGCGGAAGTGAGGGAGGCCGGTGCGGGCCGGGCCGCGTGGGCCTCGGGGCCGGTGCTCAGGCCCACTGTGCCGGCCGAGGGACGCCGCTGCGGCTGCGTGGGGCGCCACGCCGCCCAGGCCCGGCTGCCTGCCGTCTGGGGCGGGTTTGCCTCCGAGCCTTGATTAGATGCAGAAGCAACTGGGAGCTGATTCTTCAAGTTGGACATTGAAGAGATTTGCCAAATCCGAAGCCGTGCCAGTGCTCCTCACCGAGTCATGTTGTTTTGGAAAAGGGGTTACTTTCATTAAAAACATTACTTTTCATTTCATTTCTTTATTAAATTTACTTAAACATTTCATGTCAACATGTTATCAGTATTTTAAAAGTAAAATTTTCAAATTTGCTCAATTAAAATTGTGAATACAGGAAATTTGATAGAAAGAATACAAACCCTCCCTTTGATGCCCTCAGTAATTTGAAGTGTGAAGGGTTCCTGAGGTCAAAAGTTTTTCGTCGCTGCTGACCTGAGGAAGCATTTGACAGGTGGTTTTAAGCGACTGCATCGTGTGTTCTGCCGTCCAGGGCTCGTTCCGGAAGAAGCAGAGGAGAACGCCGACGGAGACAGCAGCAGCGAGAGCTGCAAGCTGCAGGACCTGCCTCCGTGCTGGGGGCTGGACATCGTGTGCGGCAAAGGGACGGACTTCAACTACGGGCCGTGGGCCGACAGGCAGCGGTGCGTGAGGGCCTGGCCCCCCGCGCCCGCTCCCCTGCGCCAGACCCCTGCCCGGGGGTGGGGCAGGTGCTGTCGCCGCCTTGTCGTGTCTTCTGCCAGCTGGGCAGGGCCCTGGGTGGGAGACACGCTGGCGGGCACTGCGGTTGGGCCTGAGGAGGGAGGGCCAGACGGGGCGTCTCGGCGGGGGGAAGGTCGCTGGGGCCTCGAGGCCGCCGTGACCGGACCAGGGCCATGCGGGCGTGGCGGCCGCGCCGCTCACCCTCCGCCTCTGGGGCTTGGAGCTGGCGCCCCTCGCCTGGCAGGGCACGTGCCGCCTGGGGCTGGGGGAGGTGCCGGGCCTCGCCCTGGTGCCCGCGTGGCCAGGCCCGGCTTGCGCGTGGGCGGCGCCCCTCAGTGCCCGCTCGGCCGGAGCAGCCGCTCCCGGCGCTCGGCCTCCGCCTTTGGGTCCCCGCACAGCCTGAGCCAGGCGGGGGTCTCACCCGGGCTCCCTGACAGTAGTGTGCTTTTTGTCTGCTCAAAGTTCACTGACCTCTGGAATAATAAAACTGGACCAAAGTCTCTCATTTTACTGAAAGGAGGCAGCTGAGGGCCGGTTTCAGTAGGTATTTTGTGATTGCAGTGGCAATGACAGCATCAGACTGGAACACTGACCTCCTGCCCGAGCTGCTTTCTTTGGGTAACGTCATTATTCTCCCTCCCTCCTGCAGAGACTGTTTGTGGAAGTTTTTCTTCCCACCTGATTATCAAGTTCTGAAAGTGTCCGAGGCCGCGCAGCCCGGAAGACCCCGGCAGGTTCTTGCCTTCGAGCTGCGGATGAACATCATCGCCGACGCGACAGTCGACCTGCTGTTCACCAAAAACCGGGTAATCGCTGAACCCTGGCGGGAGCCGTGCTTACAGCGCGCGCTTTCTCCCCTGGGCGCCCGCACCCCTCTCCCGCGTGTCTCCCGGGCCGAGAGCCGTGCGTGTTCCGAGCGGCACTTCTGTTCCTGGGAGCTTTGGCGCCTCCTCCCTGTCTCTGCTGACTGGCCTGTGGCCGCGGCTGCGCGGCCAGGCGTGTGGCATCAGGCCCGCGGTCGTGCCGTCCTGCAGGAGACGAACGCCGTGCATGTGAACGTGGGCGCCGGCTCCTACCTGGAGGTCAACATCCCGGTGACGGTCCAGGAGGGCGGTGAGTGCGGCGCTGCCCGGGCCGGGCGGCGGGCGTCAGCGGGGCTTTCCAGCTCACGGTGGGCGCGATTCCTTCCTCCCGGCGGGCATCACACGACTCCGTGGCTGTGCTGGAGAGAGGGAAACAGTTTGACGCCCACGTCGGGTATAGACGCCCAACCCACAGAGCCTGCCGCTGCGCAGGCCCCGTGGCCGCCCCTGCCCCGGCCTCGCTGCCCCGCGCGGCCGACGGGCTCTGTCTTCAAACTCAGCTGTCAGTGGGTTTGTCAGGGAGGCGCCGGGCACTGTGAGCAGCAGGTTGCTTCTCGCTGGACGCTGAGCCCTGCCCAGGGGCGCGCTCGGCTGGGCGGGGACAGCCTCCGGGCCCAGGGCCGAGCGCCGGCGCGGGTCACGCTGGGCTGGGTCTGTTGCGGCCTCGGGGCTGCTCCCCGTCCTCCCGCCACACGCAGGGTGCGAGCTGAGGCCCGGCTCTGCTCGGCTCGCCCTGCCGGCCACCGGGAGCGTGGGCCCTGCGGTCACTGAGGAGCAGCCGCGCGGCAGTGCTGCTGCCCTGGGCCTCGGGCTGTTTGCTGAAGAACCAGCCCGGCGCTCTGGACTGGGCTCCCTGAGGCCCCAGTGGGCGGGGCTCGTCTGCACGGAGGGTGTCCTCCCTGCAGGGGCATCGCTGTCCAGCCAGTTGCTCCGCGGCCTGCGTGCTGGGCAGAGCCGAAGGGCCCGACCTGCGTGTGCCTGGGCCGCGCGGCCCTCAGGCCCCGGGTGAGCCAGGCAGGCCCAGTCAGTGCCCAGCGGCTCCCAAGACGACTGGACTGAGAGAAACGGACTCGGACCTTAGACTCGGGAAGGACGGCTCAGATGAATTAATGCTATGTCCACGGCTTCTGCTTCTGAAAAAAGCGGAAGCCCGGAGCAGGACATGAGTTGAATTGGTTGGACAGTAGTGACCGCCGAAGGGTAGCCTGTCAGGAAAGCCCAGGGCTCCTCCGGCTGGTCAGGAGGGCGCGGCCGTCGGGCTGACCCCGCAGGGAGAGGCTGAGGTGTGGCCCCGCCCGCCACCTTCCCGGTGGGGCCGACCCCGAGGGCAGACGGGCCGTGCGCGGCGCGGGCAGGATGGACACCTCGGAGGGACGCCACAGAGCTGTCCAGCAGGGCGCCCATCGCGGGCCTTGAGCAGTGACCGGCCCTGCCGGGACCCGGGCTGGGCGGTTGGGAGCTTTTCTTGCCCCAGATCTTCAGCGATGCGCCTTCTAGTTCTCAGCGTTTCTCCCCCAGGCTACACCCCTGCGATTAAGGGGCAGCTGCTGCACGTGGACGCCACGACCAGCATGCAGTACCGCGCGCTGCTGGAGGCCGAGATGCTGGCGGTAGGTGGGCGGACGGCACGCTCGCCGGCACGGTCACACGACGCCGTGGGGCTTTCGGTGTCCGGAATCTGACGCTGCTCTGCGGCCCGGCCTCTCGTCCCGAGCCGCGCCGCTGGCCCTGGGAGGCCCCGGCTGCGGGTGGTCTCGGCGCGGGGAGCCATCAGGGCGTTGCTTGTGAACCGCGCGTGGCTGGGCTCGCCCTGTGTCTGGCGAAGGCTCCGCTCTCGCCCCCCGGCCCCGTGGTGGTCTCGGGGTCAGCGGTGGTCGGGACAGGAGCTTCTCGCTGCTTCCCCGGCTGGGGGGGGAGACGCGGTGTGCTCACAGTACAGCCGCCCCGGGCCCGAGGTGGGTCTGTGTCTCTTCGGCCAGACAGCCCAGCAGGGGCAACTCGGGGGCGGCCTCGGTGGCCTGTCCGGCCAGGACCCCGGCGTGACGTGCCGGCGCAGACACTGCGTGGGCGGCTGCTGAGGCTCTGCTGGACACCACGCACTGGGCCGGGCGGCTCCTGGGCCGCTCCCCACTGGGCCGCCGGCGCCGAGACTGCCGCCCGCCACGCGGGGCCGGGCCGCTGCCGGGGCCGCCCAAGGGCTCGGCTTCTGCGGGGCTGCGCGCGGGCTGTGGGCTCCGGCCCGCACGACAGCAGCGCGGCCGCCAGGGCCGGCGTGTCGGGCGCACCCCGAGTCTGACGCCGCCCCTCGCTTGCAGTTCCACATCAACGCCAGCTACCCCCGCGTGTGGAACATGCCCCAGACGTGGCAGTGCGAGCTCGAGGTCTACAAGGCCACCTACCACTTCATCTTCGCGCAGAAGCACTTCTTCACAGGTGGGCGTGGCCCGGCCTCGCGTGCCGGCGTGGCACTCGGGGACCACCCGCACGGCCAGTGCTTCTGTCTGGGCATCGGGACTGTCCCGCCCCGTGCGCCCTGGCCCACTGCGCTGGTGCCGCCCCGGCCGCCGTTCCTCCCGGCGTCTGCCTGGGCGCGTTCCGTGGTGGGGCCGGTCCTGAGCTCAGGTGTCGTGGCCGGCTGGGCGCTGTGCTGCATGCCCGGCGGCCGGCTGCTGGGGTTTTGAGGCCGAAGGAATGGCCTGGTAACGCCGTTACCAGGCGTCAGCGGCCCTCCCCGAGAGGGAAGGAGGGCGGGCCACGCTCCCGGGAGGCCGCGGCAGGGCACGCTCCGGCGCGGGGACGCGGCCTGGTGAGCCGGTGTCTGCGGCACCCCTTTCGGGAGCGTGTGTCACGTGCGGAGTAACGTGGAAGAGCTTTAAGCCCCTGGAGAGGAGTCACAGAGACGTGCGCCAGGCGGTGGGGTCGCGCGGGCGGGCCGGGCGCCGGTGGCAGTGGGCTCCGCCGCCTCCCGCTGCCTCCAGAGGGTCTCGGAAGGCGCTGGGTGCGGGAGCTGCCTCAGCCTCCTGCCTGGAGGCGCTGCTGAGCCCGCAGTTGCCTGCCGCTGGCGCTGGCTTCGAGTCCCCTTCCACCAGGCCGGCAGAGGGTCCTTTTAGTAACAGGAAAGCTCTGTTTCTGTCAGTGTCAAATTTTATGGTTTGTTTCCTGAATTTCAATCACTGTCGCTTTCTGCCCCTGCCCCAAATACCCCAGACTTAATTCAAGACTGGTCGAGCGACAGCGCCCCCGACATGTTCTCCTTCGTGCCCTACACGTGGGACTTCAAGGTCATGTTCCACCAGTTTGAAATGATCTGGGCCGCCAACCAGCACAACTGGATCGACTGCTCCACCAAACAGCAGGAGAACGGTGAGGACCGTGAGAGGAGGCCCGTAGCCGCTCACAAGGGCAGACTAACGCGGAGGGCTGGTGTGGGTTTTGCAGTCTCAGCGACAGGATTGTTTCTGTTCCCCGTTACCGTGTGAGATCCCAGCGCGGTCTTAGCGTGTAGAGGGGACGACGCACGTTTTTCTAAGTTCGTTGTTTCTTGCACGTGTGTCTGCGTACCGGTAAGTGGACACCACGCGTCAGAGCGGCCCTTCTGTCCGTGCAGTGTACCTCGCGGCCTGCGGGGAGACGCTGACCCTGGACTTCTCCCTGCCCTTCACCGACTTCGTTCCCGCCACCTGCAGCACCAAGTTCTCGCTCCGGGTAGGTGGTGCCCCGCCCCCCGGAGTCTGCAGCCCGGGGCCCAGGGACAGGCCCTTGGTGAGCGCCTCAGAGCGGTGCACGGGGGGCGCGGTGGCCGCAGCAGCGGCGGCGCCAAGGGAGCCGGGGGCGCCCGTGTCTCCCTGCGGGGCGCCAGGGGCGGACGTGTGGAGCCGCTCTGGCGAGCATGGTGGGGCAGCTCGGGCTCCGTCCTCGGCCCCCGCCGGCCTGTGAGCTGCGGGACCAGGGCTGCCAGCTCCCACGGCGCCATTGCGGCTGCGACGCACCTGAGCAGCCCGGCTCCCTCCGCCTGGCCGGCCCCCAGCAGCCTGCAGCTGCAGGCCGGTGAGGGCGGGGCAGCCGCCTGGAGACGGCGCTCGGCGGGGAGGCGGGGTGACTGGCGCGCGATGCCCGTGGCTCAGGTCCCTGGGCTCTGTGGGAGTTTGCCGCACGCGGCCTGACCGCGGTCCCTCGCCCTCTCCAGGGCGAGGACGTGGACCTTCACTTGTTCCTGCCGGACTGCCACCCCAGCAAGTACTCGCTGTTCCTGCTGGTGAAGGACTGCCACCCGGGCAGGGCGGCCCCCGACGCCGGCTTCCCCGTGGAGGGCCAGGCCGGCCAGAGAGCCGCCAAGCCCAAGTGGCGCAACGTCACGCAGGAGCGGTGAGCCCCGCCCCGCCCCCGCCCCGCCCTGCGTGCCCCGCCCCCACTGCGCTCCTCCCCCCGCCACCCCACCTCCGCCGTGCCCCCGCCCCGGCTGCCCCCACCCCCGCAGCGCCCCCGCCCCGGCCCTCCTGAGGATGGCGCCGCGGAGCGCCAGGGCCGCTGACTGGGGGCGGCGAGGTGCTGGCACCTGACCGGACGTGCGCTCTGCCTGCAGGGCCGGCTGGGTGGAGTGCTGGGCCGTCCCCAGGGTCGCGCTCACCATCGACTACACCTGGCACCCCATCTACCCGCAGAGGGCGGACGAGCAGCTGAAGCAGTCGCGTGAGTGTCCGCGGGGGCCGCGGCGCCTGGCCATGGCTCGGCCGTCACCAGACGGGGCCGACGCCCCTGCCCGCTTGGGGCAGACTCTGGGCGGCCCCAGCCGGTGTTTGCCCGGCCCGGCGAGGCGCTCGGGGCAGGGCTGCCAGCCGGGAGCGCTCAGAGCGTTGTCGGGCCGCGGGCCGGAGGCGCAGGCCGGGCCGGGGAGTGCCCGCGTGTGCCCACATGCGCCCGCGCGCTCGGGCCTGTCGGTGGCCGCTTCTCAGCGTCCCGAGGAGCCACCGTCTGCGGGGCCCGGCGCAGCGCTCCAGGGGCTGCTGTGCCAGACGCCGGCGGGGCCTGACGGAGGTGGGCTCTGAGCGTGCCCCTCGGAGGCCTCTGAGGGTGTCCCCGCACCCCGCCTCCCCGCCCGCAGTGTCCGAGATGGAGGAGACCCTGCTGTCCGTGCTGCGGCCGGCCCAGCGCGTGCCCGGCCGGGCCGCCCCGCTGCCCCGCGCCCCCCGCCCGCCCGCCGACCCCGCGGAGCTGCCGCCCGACAGGCTGCGCGTGGAGATGGAGCTGTCCGCCGGCTCGCAGATGACGCTGTACGGGCCGCTGCTCAACGCCTTCCTGTGCGTCAAGGTGCGCGGGGGGCGCTGCGGACGCAGGTGTTGGGCGCGGTGGACACGGCCAGGCTGGCCCGGGCCTGGGGGGCCAGCGCGGGGGGGCCTGGAGCCACTGCACAGCCCTTCTCAGTGTCAGAGACCCATGCTGGCATTAGGGTGGAACCTGCTTTTCTGCACCCTGCGTCTGTGCGCGAGTCAGTCCGTCCACAACAGGGACGCCGCAGGCCGACGGCGCAGGGGCGCGGCGGGGGCGGCTCAGGCCAGCGGCCTGCACCTGGATGTTCGTGCTGCTGCTCACTGGCGGCCGCGGCCCGTCAGCGGCCCGCCCTGGGCAGCGGCAGCGGAGCTGGTGCAGGTGCTGCTTGGCAGAGCCCGGTCTCCTCCTGGTGCCGAGCAGGCGCAGGGTTTCCTGTGGCAGGTCAAGCCGCAGGACCGAACTTTGGAACCAACAGAAGAGATAATTTTAGCTAGAAACGAATTTGAATTCTACCGGTAGTCGAGACGCTTCCACGTAAGAGAGCAGGGAGGGCCGCGAGAGGACGTCGTGCTGCCTGCCTGCCGGGCCCCTCCCGGCACAGCTGGGGCCCCGGCGTGGAGCTGGCGGGTTTCGCCGGCGGAAGGGCGACTCGACGCTTCGCTCAGTCTCGCCCGGGCGCTCGGAGCCGCAGGCCCAGCCCGGCTGTGTGCCCGCGGCCCTCTGCGTCGGCAGAGGCCCAGCCCGGCTGTGTGCACCGCGGCGCAGCCCAGACTCGGCAGGCAGCCACGGTGTGTCCTCTCACCTGGACGCAGCCCTGCTCCCTGGGCCGGGCCCGCTGCTGGTCGGCTCTGCTGGCCAGTGCCGGTGCGTCCCTCCGACACCGGTCTGCTCTTCACCTTAGGAGAATTACTTTGGCGAGGACGACGTGTACATGGACTTCGAGGAGGCGGTGTCCAGCCCCGTCGTGTCGCTGTCGACCTCGTCCAGCTCCGGGTGGACGGCTGTGGGGGCGGAGAGCGACCGGCTGGGCAGCGAGGGCTCGGCCAGGTCGCTCCACCCGCTGGCCCTGCGGCCGTGGGACATCACCGTCCTCGTCAACCTGCACAAGGTCCACGGGCGCCTTCCCGTCGTGAGTGTCCCCGTGGTGGTCAGCGCGGCACCCAGTCCCCCCCCCCCCGCATCCGGGGCTCGCGCCTCCGGGCCCCGGGCAGAACCGGCGCGTCCTCGCTGACCGCCGCGAAGACCTCCCCGTCTCCGTCCGTGCCGCCATCCCGTGCGGCTCCGGGGCCTCCGTCTGGCTCTGCAGCGGGCCCGGCCCCGTGTCCAGCGCCCTTGGTGCCCCAGGCCCTGGCCCCGCTGACCAGAGGAGAGGCCTGCCCCGGCGGGCGCGAGGGGGCTGCTGGCGCTGGGCGCTGCTTCCCGGGGCTCCCCGGTGGCGCCAAGCAGGCCGCGCGCCGCCCCACCGTGCGCCTGTGCTTCCAGCACGGCACGGCGGACGGGCCCGAGTGCCCCACGGCTTTCCTGGAGAGGCTGTGCTTCGAGATGAAGAAGGGGCTTCGGGAGACCATGCTCCAGCTCGTGCTGTCGCCCCTGAACGTCTTCGTCAGCGACAGCTACCAGGTAGGCTCGGCCCCGGCCGGCCCCCGTCCCCGTCCCCGCCCCTGCTGCGCCTGCCTCCGCGAGAAGCCGCGTGCCCGCCCCTGTGGCCCAGGCTCTGGTGGGGCGCGGGGCAGCCCCCAACCCCGTCCCTGCGGAGCCGCTGGTCCCAGGAGCTCCAGTCTGCGCAGCTCCGGGCCTCAGGCCCCGGCTCCCTCCTGTCAGCTCCTGCCGCAGGGCTCCTGGGGCCGCCGCGGGGTCTCCCGCCCGGTGCCTGAGGCCCGCCTGGCTGCCGGGCACCGGGGCCGCCCTTCAGGGCTCTGCCTGCGGCCCCTCCAGGCCCTCTCCGGCCCCTGGGAGCAGACCCCGGGCGGGGGCAGCAGCTTTCTGGATGCGTCCCCGTCTCTGGGACGCTCTTCCCACTGGGGCCGTACCCAGGCGCCCGGCGGTGGGGGCGGGCAGTGGAGGGAGGGGCAGTACCCAGTGCCGAGGCCCGCGGCGGTCCCTCAGCGGGAGGAGCCGGGCGGGCGCGGGGCAGGAGGTTGGACCCTGTGGCCACAATCTTAGGGCCGGCGCCTTCACGCTGCGTCCGGGGGTGTCCTCCCGGGGTAAGCGGGGCCGCGAGGGGCGCTCCCCCCTTCTTGGCCTCTGCTCTTCCCACTGCCCCTCCTGGCGTTTCAGCCGGCCCCTGGCCGGCTCAGGGCCACGCTGCGGGAGTGGACGCGTCTGACTGGGTGTCCCCGCAGCGCCCCGCCGCGGACGAGAGCCTCCGGGAGGGCCACGTCAGCCTGTCCGGCCTCCAGCTGCGTGCCCACGCCATGTTCTCCGCCGAGGGCCTGCCGCCGGGGAGCGACCCCCTGGAGTACGCCTGGCTCATCGACGTGCAGGCCGGAAGCCTGGCCGCCAAGGTCACGGCCCCGCAGGTGCGTCCCCGTGGCCCCGTGCTGCCAGCGGCTGCCTCTGGGCGAAGGTGCTGCTGCCCGGAGCCGCCGCGGCAGGTGTGCAGTAGCAGCACCCCTGGGCCGCGCGGAGCCATCGGGGTCCCCGTGCCGCTCCCCGGGGGCCCTGGGGCCTGGCTGAGGCACACGCTCCGTGGCGGCGACATGCGTGGTGCTGAGGGGCCGACTCCGACCGGGGCTCATCAGTGGGGAAAGGCAGAGCCCCGAGACCCCGCATCTGCGGCGGGAGGACCAGACCGCAGGTCCGGCAGGCGGAGCTGGCGGCTGACCGCAGCGCTGGGTCCGGCCGGGCTGGGGGCGGGGAACCAGAGCCGCAGCCACGTACGATGTGATAAAACGCAAACTGAGGCTTTTAAGTTAAGATCTGATGAAAAATCCGTAGGTGTTTAGGCCGATTTGCAGCCACAGCCTCCGCGGCGTCTGAGTGCGGAATCGGATGTCGGAGCGACCGGATCTGCCCTCGGCCTCGCCGTGGCGCTGGGCTCGGAGCGGCGGCGGGCGGCCGGGGGGGCGGCCACACCCCTGCCCGGCGCTGACACGCGGTCGCCGCCTCTCTCCGCAGCTGGCCTCGCTCCTGGAGTGGGCTCAGACCTTCGCGTTCCACGTGGTGTGTCGGGAGTACGAGCTGGAGAGGCCCAAGTCGGTGGTGGTCTGTCAGCACGGGCTCGACCGCCGCGTCTGCGAGGCCAAGGTGCGCGGCGCGGCCTCGCGGGGTCCAGGGCTCGGGGCGCGCGTGGGCGGCGGTGCAGAAGTCACCGCCCAGCCCGCCCTTCCCGCCACCCGCGCCCCCCTGTCCCCGCCCGGCCTGGCCGTCTGTTCCCGAAGGGCCAGAACCGGGGGCGACAAGGGCGCCCGCCGGGGCCGCTGCAGACTCCGGAGCGTGCCCCGGCCCCAGGCTCGTGGGGGCCCCAGCGGGACAGGAAGAAGCTGCTGTCCGGAAGCGCCTGCGAGGACTCGGGGAGCGGCGGTGCCGCCCGCAGGCCTGGCCCAGGGCAGCTCCAAGGAAAGCGGCTTTGCCCTGCCCCGCAGCCCCCGCCCGCTGCGGGCCGGAGCGAGTCCTGCTTCGGGCGGTGCCCCTCGGGAGGTGCCCCTCGGGCTGTGCCTGGCAGCGCCGCTGGCGGTAAAAGCGTTTCCCTGTTCAAAGCACATATCCAGGCTGGGGGCAGCTCCGTGTTGCCTGGCGTCAGCGGTCGCGCCTGCGGGGCGTGGCTGAGGCCCCGAGCCGCCCTGTGCTCTGCGGCGCGGTGCGGCCGCCTCGGTGCCCGCGGCCTGCTCCTGGGGGCGTGCGGGAGCCCCACGGGCCGCGGCGCGGCGAGTCCTGCGGTGCCCGCCCGAGACTTGCCCGCCGGGCCTGGCCCGCGGGTCTGCGTCGGCGCCGACAGCGAGGTGCACGGCCGCCTGCGCGGGGGCTGACGGCACCCTCTCTTCCAGCTGAGCTGCGCGCCCGCGCCCTGCCCCGCCCCCGAGGAGCTCAAGTACACCATGACGCGCGTGGCGCTGGGCGGGGCCGACCTGCACGTGCTGGAGCAGGGCTGCGCCGCCCACCTGAAGGTGCCCGCCCGCCCCGGGGCTGCCGCGGGCTGGGGTGCCGGGGAGGCCGTCAGGCTTGCACGCCCCGCCGGCCCCCGGTTCTCGCCCTCTCGCCCTCCCTCTCTGAACGCCGTCCTCACGCCGCCGCGCTTCCCGCTTCCCCCACCCCGTCTCGCACGCAGCGTGGGGCGACCCCACGTCCGAGCGCGAGGTGCAGCTCGTCCCGTCTCTGCCCGCAGGTGGGGGCCGTGCGGGTGGCCGGCTGCAACCTGCACAGCCCCGAGGTCGGGGAGGGCGTCAGCGCGGCCGTGCAGGACCTGCAGCTGCGGCAGCTGGTGGAGCAGCCGGGCGGCCGGGCCGCGCTGCGCAGGGCCTGCTGGCTGGAGGCGGGCTCCGCCGGCCTGGGGCTCGTCACGGTGGACCTCGCCCTGGCCGCCCGCCACCCCTCCAGGCACGAGGCTCAGCGGCGCTTCCTGGAGACGCACGACGCCCGCACGAAGAGGTCCGCGGGCCCCCGAGGGGCTGGGCATGCAAAGGCGTGGGCTGCGGGGAGCGGGCGCCGCGGCCGTGCGGCAGGACACGTGTGAACGCTGGTTCCCGGGGACCCGCGCCGGCTGCCAGGCCCACACTGCGCGAGGCCAGGGCGCGGGGTCGGGGGCGCTCAGCTCGCCTGTCGCTCTCCCCCTGCCTGAAGTGTGTCTTTCTTACACTCAAAACCGTTCTCAGCACCTTAAAATCCGCATGTCTGTCCACGTGCTGGGGCCTGGAACCCGTCCCCTGGGGCGGGGCTGGCCCGGCCCCCAGCGCCGTGCGGCTCCGGCCCGGCACGCGGGGGCGGGGAGCGGTTTGCACGTGGCGCCGCCTGCGCGTCTCCCAGCGTCTCCCGAGCAGTCTCTGCATAACAGGGTGGCTGCGGAAGCCTGGGGCTGGGCGCCCCCACCGCACCCCGAGCCAGGCCCCTCCCAGCCCCGTGACCCGGCGGGATGTGCTCCGCCTCGCCGCCTCGTGCTGGCGCCCGCCCTCACTCCCGTCCCTCCGGGCAGACGCGCCGCCAGGCGGTCGCGCTGTGGGGCGGGCAGGGCGCCCCGCGGGCTTCCGTCCGGTTCTCCGTCCTCTGCTGACCCAGCGGCTCAGCCTCTGCGAGGTCGGCCCGGGCAGCCCGGGGTGGCCATGCTGTCGCGCACCCGGGTCTGACCCTCTCCTCCCAGGGGCCGCACAGGGTTGTGCCGCAGCGTCTCCTCGGCCGGCGTCGCCTGGGCAGCTGGCGTGCGTGGGGGACTGCTCGTGGGGCCGACAGCCGGCCCAGTCCACGCCCCAGGTGCCCGGGACGCCGCCTTGGAGATGTCTGCGCCTTCCGTGGCAGCACGTGGCTTCTACACCTCGGTCTTTCTGGGGTTATCTCTGCGCGGCTCGGCCCTGGCCCCGGCGTGGCTCCTGTCGGCGGGAGCGGCGGCGTCTGGGGAAGACAGAGCGACGGGTCCCCGGGAAGGCATGCCTGCGCGCTCGCCTCGCCCCCGGCCGCGACCGGTCACGGCAGCCCCCGCGAGCCCCGCTGTGCTGGTCGCCCTGCAGGCTGTGGTTCCTGTGGCCCGAGGACGGCCTGACCGGCAGGCGCTGCAGGAGCAGGTGCGGCTGCCTCGGTGGCTGCAGGTTCTTCGGCGGCTCGGCCACCGGCCTGGACTTCTTCCGGCTGGAGGAGCTCACGCCGTCCAGCAGCTCCGCCTTCTCCAGCACAAGCGCCGAGTCTGACCTGTGCTACGGGCAGTCCCTGCTGCAGCCCGGGGAGTGGATCGTCGCCGGGGGCGTCCCCAAGGTCGCGGATGGTACGGGCGCCCGCCCCCGCCCTGCCCCGCCCCGCCCGCAGCCGCCTGGGTGTGGGGTGTGGGGCTTGCACTGCTGTTCGGTGTGAACTCACAGGGTGGGCGGGGGCACCGGGCCCTCGTGGCGGCTCCGGGGTCGCTCACGGCGATGACCGTCCCGCCCCTCTCGGTCTGTCCAGGAGCCGTGGACGGCGCGAAGGGGAAGGAGTGGGAGAGCACAGCTGCGCCGGGGCGGGCCCCGCACCTCAGCCTGCAGGTGCCCCCACGCCCCCACAGCGCGTCCTCGTCCTCCGAGGAGAGTGGCGGCTCGGGCGCCACGCAGCCCCTGCTGGCCGGGGAGACCGAGAGCCCCACGTCTGCCGCCGAGGACCGCCCCGCCCCGCGGGGCTTCCCGGCCGCCGCGGCGCAGAGAGACGAGGGCCCCGGCAGGTCAGTGCCGCGAGGGGCCCTCTGGCCGCACCGGCCGCTTCTCCGCCTGCCTGCCCTGCCTGTCTTTGCGCGAACCACCTTTACGCGCCGCTCGCGGCTGCCTCTGAGGGACGGCACGCGGCCCACGCCCGCCCCACAAGGCCCCAGAGTCCGGCTGGCCCCCGCCGCCCTGCTCTGGCGCTCGCGCAGGCCCCGTCCCCTCCACCGCCCCCCGGCCGTCCGGCCGCAGCTGCCCCCTTGCGTGAGGACCCCAGCCCCTGTCCCCACTGCCCACGGGCCCCGGGCGGCGCCTCAGCTCGGCCTCAGGCCGGACGCCGCACGGCGGGCACCTGTGTGGCCAGACTGGCCTCGCGCTGCCCACACCGGTGGGCTCCGCAGCCCCTTGCTGAGCCAGGCGCCCTTGTGCGACTCGTTGGACAAACTCAGAGAACGTGGAAACCCTCGAGGCGCAGCCGCATGCGGGGCCTTGGGGGGCTGCGCCCCGGCGCCGGGCGACTCTGGGGCCCCTCCGCCTGGAAGGCTGTGCCTGAGGGTGCCGAGGGGCGTGAGCGCCGCGGCCCAGGCGCGTGGCTGATGCCGGCCCCCGTTCCAGCGTTCCTGCGGACGCCCCGGGCGGCAGCCCCGAGTCCCCGCACGCCCAGGAGAAGCCGGCCGGCCAGTCCCCGCTCCGCTCGCCCCTGCAACGCCAGGCCTCTGTGTGCTCCGCCCGGCTGGGCAGCACCCGGAGCCTCAGCGCCGCCTTCTACGGGGACAGGCAGCCCGCGGCCGTGGGCGCCCAGCTGGGCGGCGACGTCTCCCGCAGCGACGAGAATGTGCTGGACTCGCCCCGGCAGCGGCGCAGCTTCGGCTCCTTCCCCTGCGCGCCGCCGGCTGGCGCGGGCGCCTTCCGCCAGTGCCGCTCCGTGGACTCGAGCGCCTCCGTGGCCGACAGCGAGGCCTACTTCTCCGCCGCCGAGGAGTTCGAGCCCGTCAGCAGCGACGAGGGCCCCGGCACCTACCCGGGCCGGAAGAGGAAGAAGAGGCAGGCCCAGCAGGCCGACTGCGGCCGGGGCTCCGTCTACCACAGCGTGGAGGGGCCCCTGACCGGCCCCGGGGAGGGCGCGCCGGGCGGCCGCACGCTGCCCTTCCGGACGCACCCCTCCCAGGCCTCCTTCGTGTCTGCGCTGGGGGCCGAGGACGACCCCACCGAGCGGCTGCCCCTGGGGGAGGCCGAGCGGCCGGAGCCCGAGCAGGCCCCGCCCCAGCAGCCAGCCCGGAGCTGCTACCAGGCCTACCTCAGCCAGTTCCAGGTGCTGAACTGGGCCGCGCGGCACCCGGCCAGCAAGAGGACCTCCAAGTCCTCGCTGCACCGGCCCCTGGACCTGGACACGCCGACCAGCGAGGAGGGCGCCCCGTCCTGCGAGCAGCTCTCGGTCCCGGCCTTCAAGGTGAGCGCTGCGGTGGGGCTGCCGGATGCCCGTCCGGAAACAGGCGCTGGCGGGCGCAGGCCCGCTCCCCGCCGCGGGCGGCCCCCCGTGCCACGCGCATCGGCGAGTGGGGGTCCAGGCGCTGCCGCGGCCCGGCACCCCGGGCCCGGCTGTCGTCCACGCAAGGTGCGCTCGGCGCTTTGCTGCTCTGAGGAAGCCGAACACTGGGCAAAACAAGTTTAGTGACTATAGCCAACGTGGAAGTTATTTTTGCAAAACTGTAACTTTTTTTCGATTCTTTAATTTTTGTGTATAAGAGCTGGGGTGTAGGCCAGGGGTGTGGGGGTGAGAGGACTCCCCAGAGACAGAGTGGGGAGCAGAGCAGGTGGATCCACTGAAACCCACTGCTGAGGGGAGCAGCGGGGAGACAGGAGGGGTCTGCTGCGCCCTGTGGGAAGCTCCCTGGCCGGGGATCGAACTCGTGCCGCAGTGGCTGCGACAGCTTCATAGTGCTGAGACTTAACCCTGCGCCCCCAGGGAGGCCCCAAATCATAAATTTTTGAAAGAAGCATTCATGATCATTTCCAGTGTTTAGCCACGAACGTCTCATGCTCGCAGCGCACGCTGCGGCGTTTCTTAATGCACGGAGCTTCTCGTCGAGGGTGGGTGCGGACGCAGGCAGACAGCTCGTGCCGTGGCCGAGCGCTGAGGGCAGGCTCAGGACGGAGTCAGGCCCCGAGCGTGACAGGCTGCAGGCCTGGAGGGCCTGTGGAGGGTGTGTCCCCGAGGCAGGGCCTTGCGGCGCGTCTGGCCCAGCCCTGCTCTCCCCAGTGGGGTGGGGTGAGCGCCTGGGCCTGGGCAGCCCCGCGCGGCCGGTGTGTGTGTCGCCTGCCGGTGGCCAGTGACGGAGGGGTGGTACGGACGTGGCTGTTTGCGCCCCCCTGGGCGTAAAATGTAATCTGGCTTTTCGTAGCATTTGATGTTTTTTTGGAGGGAGTCTTAAAAATGGACTGTGCTAGGAAGACTCAAAGGGCTTAAGGAAATTACAGTTTTGCGGAAACTGACTTGGGCGCGTGAGGGAGGCTCTGGGCCGTGCAGCACCCCCGCCGTGGCCTGAGCACAGGACGCGCTCTCCAGGCGGAGCTTCCGTCCTCGTGGTTTGTTCCTCCACGTTGCCACGTGGCGTGTGGGAACACCGGCCGGCCGCGTGGACTCCGGCTGTGAGTCGCGTCTGTGTTCCAGGTCGTCAGGCAGGGGCTCGCGGCCAGCTCCCTGCTGGACCGGGGACTGCGGCTCTCGGGACCCGCGCCCACGTGAGTAGCCACAGGCGCGCGGGCCCTGCTGCGGGGTGTTTGTCTTGGGGGTCTTCTCTGTGGGCTAGTGTCGCGAACGCGCCGTCCCGGACTGTTTGCCTGGGGCTGAGCATTTGTGGCCGTTCTGTCAGACGCGTGGACCAGCCACAGTTTGCACCCCGAAGCCGGGAAATAACAGGGTTCACGGCCACGGTCGCCGAGGGGGTCAGGCCGCCCAGCGGACACGCCCAGGGGCTTGTTTGCTGCAGTGACCCTTTTTGATAAATGTGCATTTTAGTGCCACTGTTGTCCCGCTTTTGAAAATTTGGGGGGGGTCTTAAAAAGTTTAGTCTGAGTCCATGAAATTTCCGGCGGAGATTATGCGGCTGTGGGGTGGCGGCCCCCTTGGCAGGGCGTCTGGAACCCGCTGGGCTCGGTCCTGGCTGCCCCCGAGGGGGCATGGCCTCAGGATCTGTGGGCCTCTCCAGAGGCGCCAGCCGGCCTCCCTGTGCTCGGGCCACCGGGCCCGGACGGAGAAGTGCCTCTTGCCCGGCTGCGGTCCCAGGCAGGCGTGAAGCCGCGCTCAGTCCCTGCCCGCTGGGCCCGCGGTCCCGGCCCTATCTCCCTGGGCCCGGTGGGCGCGGGTCCCGCCCCTGTGCAGGCCGCGTCACCCCGCGCCTCCGGGGCCCTCGTGCGCTAAGGGACGCCGGGCCTTGGCGTCTCCGCCGGGGGTGGGCACGGCTCCCGGGCGCCGGCCGCCACGGTCCGCACCGTGTCTTCGCTTGCGACTGCCCAGGACGCCGTACACCCCCCTGGAGAAGAAGGCCGCCGACGAGGCGGAGGACGAGACGCCGGCCGGAGAGCGGGGCCCGGGGCGGCCCGCAGCCCAGACCGGGACGGCCGCGGTGGTGGAGGCCAGGGGCGCCGTGGACATCGTCCTCACGCCCCTGGTGGCGGAAGCGCTGGACAGGTGCGTGGCAGACGCGTGCGAGGGGAATTGTCGGGGCGGGCGTGTCCCTCTGGGGCCTCCGGCCGGCCCGCCGTGAGGCCATCAAGCGGGAGAGGCCGGGCGCGGAGGCCGCTGGGACGCGGGCTGGCCACTGCCCCGGTCAGAGCGGCCGGCCCGCCTCAAGCAGCCGCCGGCCGGAGGGCCCAAGTGGGGCCGAGCCGGGCGCTGTCCCCTTCCCTTGGGCGGCACCCGCGGGCCAGGTGGGCACTGTCCGCCGGGAGCTGTGCGTCTGGGCGGGAGGAGCGGGGCTGGTCAGGAGCCCTGACCGCAGCGCCCCACGTGCCCAGGTACATTGAGGCCCTGGCTCACTGCGCCAGCGCGCGGCACCCGGCCGCCATCGTCGACGACCTTCACGCCCGCGTCCTCCGGGAGGCCCTCCAGGACAGCCGGCCCGCTGCCGCAGAGCACGTAAGCCGGCGGGCAGCCTGGGCAGCTCCTGGCGCGGCGCGTGACCGCCGGAAGCCGCAGCCTGTCTAGCTGGGCTGCGGTTCAGTCCTAGCCCGGGCCGGGGGCCCCGGGGCCCCGCAGAGCCTGGGGTCGTGCTGGGGCCCATTGGGTCCTGCCCTGCTGTGCTCGTGTCCGGGGCTGCGCCAGGGAGGCGGGGTGGGCGGGGCGCGGGGACGGGCAGCAGTCTGGGCTGGCAGGCGAGGCCCCCGCTGGGCGGGGCGACGGCTGACGGTTCTGCTTCGACCTTCCCAGCTGTCTCCCAAGCAAGACCCGCGGGGGACAAAGAGTGAGCACCCCACCAGCCTGGGGACGGTGACCCAAGGACACACGCAGGCGCTGCGCCCCGGGAGGCAGGCCCGTGTGACGGTCAGGGGCCTGCAGGCCAGCGTCCGCATCCCGAAGGTGACCGCGCGACCGTGCCCTTTCTTATACTGTGCCCACCCTGAGCCGTGAGTGGCTGAGCCTCCCGCCCCCCGCCCAGCGCCGCGGGGCTGTCGTTGGCCTGCACGTCCGGCTCCTGTTGACCTCACTCCGTTCCCTCTGCCCCCGAGAGAGACCCTTGGAGGTTTTCCTGGCCTCTGACTGCCTGCCCTGGGCGTGACCCCAGCGCCACCCACGTCAGGGCTGCGCGTCCCTCGGTGGCGGGCGGGTGGCCACCTGGGCGGGCCCGGCGTCCCCGTGGCGGCTGAGGCGCGTCCCTGCAGCGGTGTCCAGAGCTCTTTCCGCAAGGGCTCCTGCGGCGCCTGTCCCTGCAGACCGCGCTGGCCGGCGGCGGGGCGGGGCGTGAGGCTCGGCCTCTGCCCCCAGCGGCGTGGGACCGCGCCCGCCCCTCGGTGTCCAGGCCCAGGCGCCGGCGGGCTCGGGGCTCTTGGTGGTCTGCTGACCGCAGCCGCTCCGGCCGCCGCTCACGCCGGGCGTGTCGTGTTGCAGGTGAACCTGTGTCTGCTGCAGGCCTCGGCGGAGGAGCCCCCGGGCGCGGCCCCCGGCAGGGCCGTGGCGCACGTGTCCCTCGTGGCCCTGTGTCTGGACCGAATCGCCGCGCAGGTCCGGATGAACAGGTGCGGCTGCTGCCCCGGCGCGCGTCACGGCCGTGAGAGCAGGCGTCGGCGCTTAGGCATGTTCCGGAAACACCGGTGCTGCGTCTCCGCTCACCGGGTCTCCAGGCTCACTTCGCGCGAGTGGCAGCCCGTCAGCTCCGCAGGCTCTGTGCGCCTCTCGTCATCGTCTCCAGGAAGCCTCGCAGAGCTCGTCGCTCGCGTTGGCCTAGTTTACGCGGGATGGTTTTCGAAGCGCGCTGGTGGGATGTAGCCGAGGCGGCAGCGGCCCTGGGGAGAGGCCGGGCGTCTCGCGGCCGACGCCATGACCCTCTCCGCAGAGGCGTGGTGGAGGAGGCTTCGGCCAGCACAGAGCCTGCCGGGACGTCCGAGTTTGGTGGCTACGTCCACGCCACCAAGATGCAGCCGCGGTCCTCGGGGTCACTCAGGTCCAACGCCGGGGCGGAGAAAGGCACAGAAATCGCAGCCAAGCTGAACGTCCGCCGAGTGCACGGGCAGCTGCGGGGCCTGGACGCCGCAGGTGGGCCTCGGACTGACCTTTGCTGTGACCTGTTTCCGCGTACGAGGGTTTGCGAACGGAAACGAGCTTTTTCGCTTCGGAAGCTGCTGTGATTCGTTCCACGAGGAGCGCGCGCCGCTGCACGCGTGGGCCTCGCGGCTCCCAGTGCGCACGGGAGGGTCAGCTCCAGCAGTGCGTGCGTGGCTGGCTCTGCCAGGAGCAGCTCTCTCCCGCCGTGCCCTTTGTGTATCTGCGTGCTCCTCAGGGCAAGACTGCGCCCTCGCCCTGCGTCCCCTGCCCAGGGCCGCGGGGGGACAGGCTCGGCGGGAGGGCCGCTGCTTGGTGCCGGTCCGCCCGGGTGTCGTGCCGCGGGGCCGGGCGGGTTCTGAGAGGCACCGCATCCTGGGCGGGTCCGAGCGGATGGCCGCGTGAACACTCAGAGCAGGCAGAAACAGGTCAGTCACGGGGTCAAAGGAAAACGTAGGCGGGCACTTCGGGAGGGGCCGTGCGTCTGCACGGGAGGGCGTTTCCACACGCCGGCCCCTCTGTCGCCCACGGCGTCTGCGATGGGCTCGTCATGGTGGGAGAGGTTTTCTGGCGACCGAGCCGGGTTTGTGGAATCACCTCTGAGGCCAGAAGGGCCTCCAGCGCGTCCACACGGCGTGAGATCCTGCGCCCTGTGGGCTGCGGCTCCGTCTGAGGTTGGCGTCGCCTGGCCCCCGGGGGCCCTGGCTCCCGGGGGCGCGTTTCCTTGAGGCTGGGTGACGGGTGTTTCCTTTTGTATGCCTGAGCTGTTCGAAAAGAGCTTGCTGCGAAGCCGAATTATGCAGGAGCTTTTAGCTTTAGATTCTTAGCATCTCCTGCCCTCTGTCTTAGGACAGTTGTTAATCGCGGATTTTTCTCTCAATTCAACACGCGTAAGCAGCTTCTGGCACTCTGGGGTGACACAGCCTCAGACGGCACTCAGGCTTCTTGTCCCCACGGGCCCGTTCTGGGCCTGTCTCACGGGGCATCTGTCTCTCCCGAGCAGGCGCCGGCACCTGCGCCATCACCGCGATCCCCTTTGAGAAGTCCAAAGTCTTGTTCACGCTCGAGGAGCTGGATGAGTTCACGCTCGTGGACGAGACGGACCAGCAGGCACTTCCCGACGTCACTCGGATAGGTCCCAGCCAGGAAAAGTGGGGCTGGATCATGTTCGAATGTGGGCTGGAAAATTTAACCATAAAAGGTAAGCGCTTGAACAGTTCTGCTCAAGTGGGGGCAGGGTGGCCTGACCGCTGAAATGTGTCCAGCAGTCCCGGCCTCGGTCCCTGGGTCTCGTCTGCACTCAGGAAGCGTGGGGCCTGGACCGGGCCCGGGCTGCCCCCGCCACCGCGGGTAGGCCCCTCCAGCGCCGCGCCCGCACCTTCGGGACCCCGGGGCCGAGCGTCCGGCTCAGGAAGTGCCCAGTAAAGGGTCAGGCCGCCGGCTCAGACGAACAGCTCCGCCACCCAGGCAGACACCCCCGCTGCCCTCACGGCCCCCCGCACCCGGGAGTCGGGTGGCCCCGCGCCCTGCGTGGCGGTGGGCCATGCGCAGCTCCGCAGCAGCTGGCCGGCGCCGCCCTGGGAGCCCGGGCTGCGTCTCGGGGGCGCTGTCCTGCGGCCGCTCGCGCGCTGAGCCCCTCTCCGTCTTGCAGGGGGGCGGCAGTCGGGCGCCGTCCTGTACGACGCCTTTGGGGTCATAGGCCACGCCGGCGGCCCCGAGAGGAGCGGCACACCGACGCCCAACGACTCCTCCGACTCGCCCACTGGCAGCGGCTACAACACCGACGTGTCCGAGGATGCGCCCCCCTGCGGCCGTGCCAGCCCCGCGTCCGGCCCGAACGGGGACTCCGCCTCGGATGAGCACGTGCGTGAGCCTGGCGGGGCCGCCCCACGCTCGGGTTGTGTCTTTTCGTGTCATGGGCTTCGGTCAGCGGTGGCCGGGCCTTTGGCGACTCCGGGGCTGCTGGCGCGAGGCTGGCCCCCACGAGGCTGCGTTCGTCCACTGCCCGAGGACGCGGCGTCAGGATTTAGGGACGTCAGGCTCCGTGTGTGCGTCCCGGGAAGGATCTGGCAGAACCGCCCTGTGGCTGGCTTCCTCACGCATGTGCGCTGGAGGTGGCGTCGCTGCCTCTGTGGCCGGAGCAGCCGCTGCGTCGCGTTCACCGCGGGGAGCCCCGGGGGCCTCGGAGCAGCGCCGGGCCCGCCCCTGGGCCCCTACCGGCCGCGCTGCAGTGAAGGAGGCCGGACCCTTCTTGGCTGCTTGTATTTCAAAGAATCACAGATTCTAAAACAGCCCCGCCCCTACCAACACCTTCAAATTGCTCGCGTCTAACTGAGCACGTTTTGTTTCGAGGTCCACTTGAACGAGAGCTAGAGCAGAATTCCTAGTGGCGCTTCACTTGGGAGTAGAAACTGTTCTTCACAGTGAAGCGGAGGGCCGGGCGCGTAACCCAAACCTGCCCTGGCTCCTGTCGGAGAGCCGGCCCCGCGCCCCAGCAGCCTGGTGGGCGGCCGGTGAGCCTGGCCGCGGGGCCTGGGCAGCGGCTCCAGGGCCGCTCGGGAGCGCCAGGCCTGTCGCTGCCCGTCGCATGAGGGGCCCCGCAGCGCCTCGCTTGTCCGCAGGACGAGGGCGTGGAGTCGGACGACCTGAAGAAGGAGCTGCCCCTGATGCCGCCGCCGCCCGACTCGTGCAGCATGAAGCTGGCCATCCGGGAGATCTGGTTCAGCTTCGCGGCGCCCACCAACGTCCGTGCCGCGGCCCACGCCTTCTCCAGGTGAGGCCGGCGCTCGGCCCCGTGGGCGTCCACGAGCCAGCGCTGGGTGGGGGCGGCCCCGGCGGAGTTCCTGATGCTTGTCTCCGATCCTGCCCCTCACAAGGCAGCTGAACCTCCTGAGCACCGCGACGCCGGCCGTGGGGGCTTGGCTCGTCCCCGTCGACCAGCTCAAGTCGGCCCTGCACAGGCTGGAGACCGAGGCCACCCTGCGGGTGTGCGCCGTCATGGGCTGCATCATGACCGAGGCGCTGGAGGTGCGTCCGCCGCGCCAGCGCTGCCCGCGCCCCGGCGGTGTCCGGCCGCGCGGCTGAGCGTGCCTCTGCCGTTCAGAACAAGAGCGTGCACTTCCCGCTGCGGAGCAAGTACAACCGGCTCACGGCGGCGGCGCGCGCGCTGCAGGAGAACCCCTCCTGCCTGCTGTGCGGCATCCTGCACCACTACCTGCACCAGGCGCGCCCCTCCGCCATCGAGGACGCCACCACGGTGCGCGCACGCAGGGCGGCGGGCGGCGGGCGGCGGGCGGGGCGTCCCGGGCCGCGGCGCCGGCTCACACCGCCCCGGCCTGCAGAGCGACGGGCTGCCCGCCCTGGTCACGCTGAAGAAGGGCCTGGTGGCCCTGGCCCGGCAGTGGATGAAGTTCATCGTGGTGACCCCCGCCTTCAAGGGCGTCGGCCTGCGCCGGCCGGCCCCGCCCCCGCCGCCGCGCTGCCGCGGGGGCCCCGGCTCCGAGGACGGGCTGGGGCCGGACGGCGGGGGCGGCCTGCACAGCGACACCAGCGCCGACGGGGCCGAGTTCGAGTTCGACGCAGGCGAGTCTGCGGGCGGGGCACTGCGCGTCTGGGCCTGGTCCTGGGGGGGGCGGGCCACGGGGCGCGGCTGCGTGTGCGCTCCTGTGCGTGCGCCTGTGCGTGCCTCTGCGTGTGCGCCTGTGTGTGTGCACCTGTGCACTTGGTGTGCACGAGTGGGCGTGGCTCCCGGGCTGGGGCCTGGGCGGCCGGCAGGGCCGGGGTGCGGCTGGCGCCTCGCTCCGCCCAGCGCCTCCGGCAGCGGCGTGTTCTGTCGGGGCTGGGCCTTGAAGGCGTCTCTCGTGGTGTTTTGAGGGAGGCGGAAGCGTCCTGGGCAGAGGTAGCACTCGGGGGCGTCCAGCGGAGTCCGCCCCGCAGCCAAACGGACACGGCTGCGGGCGCGGAGGACGAGTGGGCCGGCCCTCGTTCCGTCTCGGCTCGCTGCGGCCGGGAGCCCGGGGCCGGGCGGGCCGCGGCGGGCGCGGGCTCGCGCAGACCGGCCCCTGCCGTTGCAGCTACGGTCAGCGAGCACACCATGCTGCTGGAGGGCTCGGCCGGCCGGCCGCCGCCCGGCTCCTCGGGGCCCGTGAGCGGGGCCGAGATCATGCGCAAGCTCTCCAAGACGCACACGCACAGCGACTCCGCGCTGAGGATCAAGGTAGCAGCGGCCCGGGCGACGCGCTGGCCTCGGCCCGGCCGCCGCCCCGGCCCGCCCACACCGGCTCCCTCCGCAGGGCTCCCACCCCTACCACTCCCTGAGCTACACCAGCGGCGACACCGCCGCGGACTCGCCGGCGCATGGGGGCCGCGCCGGGGCGCCGGCGCGCGAGAGCCCCCGGAAGGAGAGCCTGCTCAGCTACCTGACGGGCAGCTTCCCCAGCCTGCACAACCTCCTGGAGGGGACGCCCCAGCGGGGCGGCGCGGCCGGCCGGAGCGGCTCCCTCAGCAGGACGGGTGAGTGCGGGAGCCCTGCGGGCGCGGGGTGCCGGGCGCGGGGGGCTGAGTCTCGTCTGCTCTGGCACCTCGATCCACCCGCTCAGCCCCGCTGCGTTTCCAGGCACCGCGCTCGCTGCGGACGTGCTGTCCGAGCACCCCCTGCTGTCTGAGCCATCGTCCGTGAGCTTCTACAACTGGATGTCCAACGCTGTGGGCAGCCGCGCGGGCGCCACGCAGGAGTCCCCCGTGCCCAGGCCAGGCCACGGCAGCCTCCCCACAGGTGCCCGCGGCGCGTCTGCTGCTGGGGCCCGCGTGCGGGTGGACAGGCCTGTCCTGGAGGCGGCCACGTGCTCGCAGGGCTGGCGGCGGCCTGTGTGGGCTGAGTGTGGGGCTCGCGCCCGCGGCGGGCATACACTTGGGGTGCAGGGGCAGAAATGGGGGCACCGCAGAGCCTCTGTGGCGGCTGAGGGGTGCGGCCGGGCTCCTACGGGCCTGCCTCCGTGTCGGGTGCGTGGCTCGGGGTGCTCGCCCGCAGGCGGGTCCCGGCGCCGGGTGACTCCGTCGTCGCCTCCGGCAGGCGTGGCCCCCAACCTCCCCACCATACCCTCGGCCTCGGATTTCAACACCGTCTTGTCCAGCGACCAGAACACGCTGGACGGGACCGCCTCGCAGCACAGCACGAGCCAGGACGACGTGGCGGGGGTGGAGGAGGCGCCCCCCGGCTTCCCCGCGGTCCAGCTCGCAGACGCCCAGGTGAGCGCGGGGCGCCGGCCCGGGTGTCAGCACTGGAAGTCGGGCGTCGTCGGGGGCGTGAAGACAGGCACGGCGTCCGCGCCGGCTGTGACCCCCGCCCGGAGCGCACGCGCGGGCAGCCGGCCAGACCGGCCGTGCCGGGGACCCCTCTGCCGGCGGCCGGCCTCGCAGCGCTGACCGGCGCCCCCGCAGGTGGTCTTCCGGCCCCTGCTGAGCCACACGGGCATCCAGGCGCAGGACGCGGCGCCCCTCTGCTGCCGCCTGCACTTTGGGGAGCACCTGTCCTTCTCCGGGACGCTGGACTGCCTCCGGGCGGACATCGTGGACTCGGACACGGCCAAGGAGAGGCGGGGCCGGCGAGCGCGCAGGTGTGTGCCGCGGCCACAGCGCGGCGGCTCTCCCGTCCCCTCGGCGGGCGCCCGCGCTCCCCGCAGCTGTCTCCTGCGGCTGCGCTCGGCGGGCCGTGTAGGCATATGTGGGGGGGGCCTGGGCGGTGCCTGGGCGGGGCTGCGTCAGCTGCGTTCGGGTGCCTGGCGGGGTGGGGGCGGGGCCGCGTCGGGCCTGGGCGGGGCCTGGGCGGGGTGGGGCGGGGGCGGGGCCGCATCGGGCCGGGCCGCGCCTGGGCGGGGCCGCGCCCTGTTCCAGAGAAGGGCGGTCGAGTCCGTCCCCTGCCACCCCACCAGGCCCGGCCACGTGAACCTGCCCCCACTGGAGCTTAAGCCCGCCCTGATGCTGGAGACCTTCAGCCTCGGCGCCATGGTCACCGAGAAGCCCGCGTGCGCCCCCAGGGCCCCCGCCAGCGCCCTGGCCTTCCACGACCTCGGCCGGCGCCGGCACAGCACCTGCCACTGTAACTTTGCTGTGTCCTGCAAGACGGTCAGCCAGCGCGTGGACATGGCCCTGGTGCGCCTCGTGCACCAGGTCAGCACCATGGTGGACGGCATTAAGGCCCGGCAAACGGACATCCGGCTGAGCAGGTACACCGCGGGCTCGGCCTCCCCCACGCCGGCCTTCCGGGCCCGGGCGCAGCGCGACCTCCGCGCCTCGGACTTCAGCCGCAGCTCCCGGGGCAGCCTCAACGGCGGTGCCAGGGCCGGCAACGCCAAGGGCAGGCGGGTGCCCGCCGAGGGCGGCAGGAGGGAGCCGCGGGGCAGGAACTCGCTGGGCAGGCCCGAGAGGCGGACGTCCAGGGTGTCCCGCAAGGGCTCCAGGGACGCGGTGGACCACGCAGCCGCTCCCATGGACGACTCGGACTCCATCACCGTGTCGGAGCAGAGCGAGCCCTCGGCCGAGTGCTGGCAGAACATGTACAAGCTGCTGAACTTCTACTCGCTCATCTCGGACCCCACGGGCATCCTGGAGGCGTCCTCGGAGGCCTTCGGGCCCGCAGGGGGGTGTGGCCCAGGGGCGCGCAGCCCCGCGGAGCCGTGCCGGGTGGTGTTCGAGGACGAGCGGGACGACGGCAGCCTGGCGCGGGCCCAGCGGCGGCGCAGCGCGGCCCTGGCGGAGCCCCAGCACGTGACGCTGGTGGTGTTCGGCATCGGCACGGTCACGCGCACCCACCTGGAGGCGGACATCGGCGGGCTGACCATGGAGGCGGAGCTGAAGCGCATCCACGGCAGCTTCACGCTGAAGGAGCGGATGAAGGGTGGGTGCCGGCCGCGGCCCTGCTCCTGCCGCTGCCCGCCTGCCCGCCCACTCAGACCCTGCCCCTTGCAGACGTGCTGCACCAGAGGGTGACCGAGACCTGCGCCACCGCCCACGTGGGCGGGGTCAACATCGTGCTGCTGGAGGGCGTCACGCCGGACATCCAGTGAGTGCTGCCCGCGGCGCGCCCCAGGCTGACCCATGGGTGGGCGGGGCGTTCTGACGACGCAGGTTTTGGCTCTGTTCTTGTCGTGTTGTGGCTGGTTAGCGGCCCGTGGTTAGCTACAACCAGTTAATCTGCAAAAAGTAGTTAAACCCCAGAGGGTTTACTGAAAATACTAACCTAAAACCTGGTTGACTGCGACTGCCTATTAACCGCTGGTCAGCTGCAGCCCGTTGGCTGTGAGCAGTTAGTTCCCTGAGCAGCCGTCCGGGAAGACCGGGAGCCCCGGCCGAGACGCCTCTCCTGTCCCGGGGGCGGCAGCCTCGCCGCCAGGGCCTTGCTCCCTGCAGCCCGTGAGCCGGTGCTTCGGGCCTTCACAGCCGCGGGCGAGCCCGCGGGGGGCCAGGCTGGCCCGGGAGGACACCCCGCGGCCTCCTGGAGACCGGACACGTGAGCGCTGTTTACTGACGAGCCTTCCACGTGCTCGCGGGGCGGCCTTTCTTGCCTCCGAGGGGCCTCCTGAGCGCCCGTGGCCAGCGTGAAGAGGTGCAGCTGCCTCGGGCGCTGCTGGCGCCAGGCCCCGGGGTTCATCCTCTGGCTTTTACTGCCAGTTCCGACAGGGAGGGGACGGGGCTGACGCCGCAGCGAAGGGGGTCTCTGAGCCCTGACTCATGCCCGCCCGCTCCTTGTGTCTCCCCACTCTCCGCCCCGCGCCTGCAGGCTGGAGGACTTCCCCACATCTCCCACCAGCACGGCCAAGCAGGAGTTTCTGTAGGTCTCGCCCTGGGGCCTGGGCGGGCGGGCGGGGGCGGGGGCCGCAGGGCGGCCGTGGGGTCTGGCACAGCCCTCGTGCACGGGCTCTCCCGGCCTTCCAGGAGACAGGTGAGGGCACCTGTCGGGTCGCTGGCACCTGGCGCTGCCGCGGGCGCAGGCGCTGTCGGAGCCGAGCAGCAGAGTCCCCACACGCCCTCGCGGTGGGCCGTGGCCACGGGAGGGAGGGGCCTCACTAACCGGGAACAAAGCCTGTGGGGCTGCCGTCCGCACGCCCGAGTGCAGGGCGTGCTGGGGCTCTGCTCCCGGCGGCCGGGAGACACCCATCCGCGGCCTGGGGCAGCCGTGCGAGCTGCGGGGTGCTGGCGCTGCTTTCCCGGCGTGGCCGTTGGGAAACCGCTCGCATCCCGCCCGCGGCCGAGCCGGAGACGTCGCTTCTGCCTGAGGACGCGCAGCCGCCGGGAGGGGGTGTCGCTTCTGTCCACGGCGCTGCTGGGGCCTCTGGGGAGAACCGAACCCCGGCGACTGGGGGGCAGCTTCGCAGTGGTGGGGCCATACCCTGGGCCCCCCGCCGCCGCGCCCTGCCCTGGGCTCCGTGGCTCAGGCCTCTAGCTGCCGCAGGGCGGGGGAGGGCCCGTCCCCATCGCAGAGCTGGCTGCTGGGACCTTCGGGCTGCCCCGCCTGCTCCCCTGCGCACGTGGGTGGGGTCGTCTGCAGGCGTGGTGGGGGATGTGGGCTCCCGGGTCGGCCTGCTCCGGGGCCGGGGCGGGGCGCGGGGCGGGGGCGGGGGCTGCGGTGCGCACGCGCTGGCCTCAGGCCGCCCGCAGGCTGCGGGTGCGCACGTCTCGGCGCCCCACAGCGCCCCCTGGCGCCGCGCTCACGCCCGTCTCCGGCAGGACGGTGGTGAAGTGCAGCGTCGCCAAATCCCAGGCCCTGTACAGCGCCCAGCGCGGGCTGCAGACCAGCAACGCGGCGGTGGCCAAGGTGGGCGCGGTCAGCGTCAGCATCCCGCAGCACCCCGCCACGCTGCACGGCATGATGGTGCGCAGCTCCCACCAGCTGTCCCAGCAGATCTCCGACCTGCTCCGGCCGCCCTCCGCCGCGTAAGCCTCGCGTCCGGGGCGGCCCCCGCGCGGCGCCGTGGGCTTTGCTGCCCGTGGACCTTTGCTGCCGGGTCTGCCCAGCCCCGCCCCGCCCGGCCTTCAGAGCTGTGGCCGCCGGGCAGCGCGTGCAAGCCGGGTAGTGCGCGGCAGACCCGCCGGGCCCCTCTGCTGGCCGGGAGGGGGAGGGCGGCGCCGGTCCAGCGGCTTTCCCCCTCGACCCGCTGGTCCGAGGTCACGTTCGCCCAGCTGAAGCGCACCGGGTAGGGGCGGCCAGGAGACTTCTCTCCTGCCGCGGGCCGGGAGTCCAGTGGCTGTGGGGCCGCTCCAGCGCGCTCAGCAACTCGGCCAAGGGCGGGCGAGCGCAGCGGCGGGAGGCCGGCAGGCTTCCGTCTGGTGCCCCTGCCGCGCCTGGGCCGCCCCGTCTGCGCTGCTCTGGTGTTAGTGGGAAGAGGTCTGTCCGTGGTTGGCTGAATTTCTCCGAGAGCTGCTCTGATCGTGCCTTTCGGGGTTCTTGCTTCACAGCCCACCACCTGCAAAAGATGACATTGCCGCTTTCCTGCCCTCTGAAAAAACCCCAACAAGCGTTAACCAGACCCCCGTAGAGACCAACGAGTTTCCTCAGCTCCCGGAGGGCCTGGAGAAGAAGCCCATCGTTCTCAAGTTCAGCGCCATGCTGGACGGCATCGCCCTCGGGGCGGCCCTGCTGCCCTCCCTGAGGGCCGAGTACAAGATGGGGCGGATGCGCAGCCACGGGGTGACAGGTAGGGCGGCAGCAGCGTTGGGGCTCCGCTGCTCTGGCCGTGACCTGCTGTCCCTGCGGCGCACGGCCAGGCCACCCCCCGCGCTCGTGGCGCCTCCGCAGCTCCGCGCGTCTGCCGGGCCTCACCCGAGCCGCCGGCTGCTCCTGCCGGGCAGGCAGCACGTCGGGCTCTCGGCTGCGGGACAGCTGTTCGCGGCGGCCTGTGACCCTCCCTGTCCTCGCGAGTCCCCACGGCGGGGTCCGCCGGAGAGCACTCCCTGCTGCCGCACGCTGCGTGTGCCCGCCGGCCGCGGCGCCTCCCGGTGCGCGGTCTCGTGCGCAGGCTGGAGACTCACCAGAGGCTGCCCTCTGCAGCCGGGAGGTCCCCTCGCTCCCTGCGAGCTCCGTCCCCTGCGGGCCTGCGAGACGCGGCCACCTGGGCACCGTGGGGCTGCACTGGCAGGAGGCCGAGGGGCCATCCGCGCCCAGACCCTCCCGGGGCGGGACCCTTGGCACCTGCATGCGGGGCCTTCGGGCCTGGCCGGCCCCGTCGGACTCCACCTGCCCTGCCCAGGCTAGCAAGGCGCGGGCAGGGGCACGGCAGTGAAGAACCAGGAGCTTCAGACTGGGCGGGGCGACTGAGCCCGACACCCCGTCCGCTTCGCTGCGGCGGAGGCTCTGGCCAGCGTGGCCTCTCAGAGGACATCTGCAGTCCACGTCTGAGAGGGTTTTCCCGGCGCCTGGAGCCCACCGGGTAGTCAACACAACTTCTGGCTTCCCGCACGGCAGGGGGAGCTGGGCCCGCCTCGGGAGTGGCCAGCTCCGGTCTGCCTCGCCGGGTCAGTCTGGGTTTGGGGACAGCACCAGGTCAGTGCTGGACTCCTGGGGTGCACTGAGACCCCCGGGAAACGAGCAAGTCCTGTCATACAGGACCGTTTTCCTAGGGAAGGAGCGACACGCTGGCCTCCGAGGGCGGGCCGTGCCCGGTCTCTGAGAAGGGCCCACGGTCGCAGAGGCCCGAGCGCCGGGTCAGCCCGCAGGCCGGGGCCGGAGTGTCCTGACAAGCGCAGCGCCGTGCCGTGCTCGGCCGCTGGGGCGGGGCCAGTCGTCCCTGGCGTGGTCTCCAGCAGCCCCCTGGGGCCAGGAGCGTGGGGTGCCGGGGCCGCGGACTCGAGGGTCACTGCCCCCGTCCGCACCGATGCGGCCCGCCTGCTCCCACGCCCCTTCAGCGGGCGCAGTTCCATCCCGCCGCCCGCGGCGCCGCATGGAGGAGCCGGGCAGCGACCCAGACGGGACGCGCTCTCGGGCCGGTTTCTCCCGCTGGCCGGGCGTGGCCCCCGGCGCCGTCAGCGGCCACAGGCGCGACTCTGCTCGCAGGTGCGCAGACCCGCTTCACGTTCGAGCTGCCCAACCACAGGCTGCGCTTCACCTCGAAGGTGTCGGCCACAGACCTGTCCACCATCCCGCCGTCGGCCAGCCTCACCCTGCCGCCCGTCACCATGTCGGGCAAGTACGTCATGGAGGAACACGACGGCGCCCCCGACCCGGCCCGGAGTCTGGACGAGCTGCCGCCCAAGCAGGGCCGCTACCTGCAGGGCGGCTACCTGCGCTGCGTGGCCGAGGTGCGTCTCCCGCCGCCGCCGTGGGCTCCATCCTCGCTGTCGCTCGGTGCTGGCTGCGGGGGCCCTGCCGCAGAAGCCGGGCCCGACCTGGCCGGGAGGGGCGGCCTGTGCTGTGCGGGCCGCGGAGACGCGACGGACACGCCGCTCTGCGGCCGGGACCGCCTGGTCTGCGATGAGCGGGTCCTGCGGTGCGACTCCGCCGCGCTCCGGCTCCCACGCCCGCCGGCCACCGTCCACACAGGCTGCCGAGGGCTGGGTCTCGCTCAGGCAGCCGGAGCGGGCCGGCCGGGCCCCAGGTGCGGTGCTCACGGCCTGCCTGTCCGTAGGTGGGCTCCTTCGAGCACAACTTGACGACCGACCTGCTGAATCACCTGGTGTTCGTGCAGAAGGTCTTCATGAAGGAGGTGAACGAGGTGATCCAGAAAGTGTCAGGTGAGGCCGCCCGCCGGCCTGCAGGCCGCTGTCCCACCCCCTCAGGCCCCACACGCGGAGGCCCAGTCCGGCCGCGGGGCTGGCTCTTTTCTCCTCCTCCTCGAGGGAGCGTTCTGACGGGCCGCTCAGTCTCCCCTCACGGCCCGACAAGAGACAGGTCGGGTGAGAGCCGTGGCTCGCGGCCAAGACGCTCAGAGGAGGCGGGTGCGGCGGCCCTGCGGCCTGTCCTCCCGGGGAGCCTCGGGGCCTCTTGGGGAGGGGCCTCCCGGTGGCCCCCCGCCCGGCCGCAGAGGTGGCTGGGGTGCGGCCGGGCGGGGCGCCCCTGCTGGCAGCAGCCGTCCTGGGTGTCGGCCGGTGCTGCTGGCGGCCCTGGGTCGGGCTCCCTCGAGGCCCCACCAGCTGGCAGCCTCAGCCCTCTCCCAAAAGGTGCGGCCGAGAGGTGCGCCGGGCGTGGGGTGGCGCCTGCCTGCCCCACTCAGCACACGCTGGCCAGCTCGTGAGTTCCGAAGACCTCCAGACTGTCACTGCTCGTGCAGACAGCCTGAGGGCTCCGGAGGGGCGCTGCGGGGCTCTGGGGTGGCGGCTGCCCTGCCGCGCTGAGGTCCCTGAAGCGAGGCTGTTGTGGATGCGTTTTCTCAGGGGCTGAGCTCGTCCTTTTAAGTTTGAGGACTTTCTTCTCCCGACACTGGGTGGACAGTGCTCGTGTCCGATTGCAGGCCACGCAGAGCACGTGGCTGTGAACACAGGCCGCCTGCCCAGAGCCGCCTCAGGCCTGCAGCGAGGCGAAAGGCCCCGCCCAGCCTGGGGTGCCCCTCGGCCCCGCCCCCAGTACCTGCCGCAGTTCCGTGGGTCACCTGTGGCCGCCCGCAGGCCCCCCGCGCCCGTGCCAGGCGGCCCTGAGTCCGTGGGGAAGGGGCCGGCCCTGGGGTTGGTCCGCGTCACGCGGGGCCGGGTTTGTGGGTGCAGAGGTGGCGCCTGTCAGCCCGTTGCCCCGGCTGTTGCGACGTCTCCAGTCTCGTTCCTCCGGTGTCCACGTGTCTGCGCCTAGGCTGGCCGGAGCAGAGGCGTCCTCAGACCCAGCTCTCGAGTGTGCCGGCTGTTCGCTGCTGATTTCCTGCTTTCGGCTCTACGTTGATCTTAGTTTCTGTTTTCTTCTGCTCGCTTTGGGTGTGAGCTGCCCTCCTTCTCTAGTTTTCCTCGGCCTGGGTCCTGGGGTCTCTCCTCGCCCCCGCCCGCCCCCGGCCCTGCCCACTTCCCTGCGGGCGTCGCTTTCTGCGTCCTCCTCTCCGCCAAGGCCTTTGCTTCCGGTCCCTCGAGACGTCTTAGGGTTCCTCTGACAGTTTCTTCCGGAGCCCACGTGCTGTTTGAAAGTGTGTTTCGTGACCGCAGTGCGTTTCGGGGCACCCGCCGTCTTCCTGTTGCTGCTGCCGCGGCCTGTGGCGGACCCCATGCGAGGCGGTGGGGCGGGTCGGCCCCCTGGCGCCTGCCCCGGGCCCTGAGTGTCCCGCACAGCGGGGCGCAGAGCCGGCCCGTCCCCCGTGGCCAGGTGCGGGTGCCCTGCCCTGCTCCCTCAGTTTGCCCGCGCGGCGCTGACGCTCCCAGGGCCCGACGGCCGCGTCTCGCTGAGGCTGGGGCTGCTCAGCCCGTCCACGCCCGGGAGCCTGCTGGCCCCCCTTCTGAGGGCCTGTCCAGCCTCCGGGGCCCGTGGCTGCTGGGAGTCGGCCCGGCCCGGCCCTGCCGCCCGTCCTGCTGGTCTTGGTGGACATGGGCTCCTTGGGGCAGCGTAGGGTCCTCTGGGCTCGAGCCGCCCCGCGGCACTTGGCCGGCTTCACGCTCAGCTCTTCCCCGACGTCCGTCATGCTTGTTCCTCTCGTGACCGTCCGGGGCCACCCACGCTCGCGACGGTGACCCCAGCTCAGCGGTGCCAGGGGCCTGGGGCAGGCGGCAGCGGGGCTGCCCCTCCTGTGCCCCGGTCAGTCTGCCACGGGGGGTCAGCTTGCTCTTGGCCCGGCGATGATGTTTGGTTTGATCCTTATGAGACGTCCTTGAAGTCTGCGTCTCTGCACTCAGCATTGCCCCCTTGAGTAGCTGCCTCGGTGAGGTATAACTCGGCTACAGTCTGCTGGTTAAGATGGGTTCGCGGTCAGTAGGAGAAAACCGTTTTGTGGTTCTTTTGAATATGTAGAAGAATTATTTCCCTCTTAAAGAGGTTGCCAACCCCTCGGTTATACGACCTCCCACAGGCGGAGAGCAGCCCATCCCGCTGTGGAACGAGCCTGATGGGGCAGCGGACGGGGAGAAGCCGAAAATCCTGCTCTACTCTCTGAACCTGCAGTTTAAGGTAACGGAAGTGACAGTGCTTCTGGAACTGTCTTTCTCACTCCTTAATGGGTGCTTGTTGGAGAAAATTCATACAGTACACACAAAAATGTGCCAAATAAAAATGAGTCTAACCTCATTCAGCTGGAAGGATGACGTTAACTGTTGTTTGAATATCCTTTTGTATTTCCCTGTTTGTGTTTTCATACGTGTGTTTGGATACTTCCCACGTCCCACGTCAGCAGGTCTTTATCTGCTGAGAAGTCGCTCTGTACGTTATATAGTTGTAACAGTTTATGTGACGGCTCCTTTCTGATAAGCGTTTTGGTTTTTTCCTAATTATTAGCATTACGAATCAATCTCTAAGAAATAGGTTGTACGTTTGTCCAGTTAGCCGTAGTGCCTGGACATAAATCCTAACGTTTTCATTGTTTAAGGTGTTGGTGTTCCTGAAGGTGAAGATCATTCTTTGAAAATTTATGTATTGTGATATTTAACCCACACAGTCTAGATTTTGAATGCAAAACACTGAAATGAAGTTGAGTGACTGAAAATGCTCTTGCTGGAAAAGCAGTTAAGGCTCCTCGGTCTCACCAGCTCCCTGAGCATCTTGACGGTTTTAAGGTGTCCCTGAGAGGCGTGGCGGGCGGTGCTGACCGAAGGTTCCTTTCTGCCCCACGCGCGCCCGGCTAGGGCATCCAGGTCACAGCCACCACGCCGTCCATGCGCGCCGTGAGGCTGGAGACTGGGCTGATCGAGCTGGAGCTCTCAAACCGCCTCCAGAGCAAGGCCTCGCCAGGGAACAGCGGCTGCCTGAAGCTGTTCGGCAAGTGCCAAGTGGACTTGAACCTGGCGCTGGGGCAGATCGTCAAGCACCAGGTGAGCGTGGCCGGTGCCGCCCGGCTGGTCCCCGGGGCGGCGGCCATGGGTCCACTCTGACAAGGCGGTCCTCGCACGTCTCCTGGCCTCGTCGGACCTTTCTATTCAACGGCTTGTCCTGACTTTGGCCAGTTTTTCAGAAGTCTCGCTTTCTTAGCTGCCCTGCTTGGTGTCGGCGAGTTTCACACACTGTCACCTCAGGCACACAGCGTCACGGGGATACAGACGAGGGTCGTTAGGTTTATGAGAACCAGTTTTCACAGCTCGTTGGGGGTTTTGCTTTTATTTTGCTTAGAATTATTGCACGGATTTTTTTGTCCCGTCTTTGATTTGATGAATTGAATAAAAAAATACCAGTCACTCTCAAAACCGAGTGACCGTGTAAAGGGCTCTGTGCAGGAATAAATGAAGGAATGTCTCTTGTCGTCTCTAGAAAAAGTGATTTTTTGAATGGAAGCACATGGGAGAGGGGGCAGTTCTGCTTCCAAGGCCGGGTCACGGAGCTGCCCCTGCGGGGATGGTGGGGCCCAGGCCTGTCGGCCGCACGCCCCTCACATCGTCCTTGCTGGGCGGGGCAGCTGTCCTCGGCGGTGGAGACGTGGAGGACGGGGCTTCTGTGGGCGGAGAGGGCGGTCATTGGTGAGGACTCGCAGCTTTGCTCGTTAAGATGCTTTCCAGGGCCTCCCTGGTGGCGCAGCGGGTGAGCGCTGCGCTGTGGAGCTGTCGGCAGCGCTGTGCGAGTTCGACGCCCGGCCGGGGGGAATCCCACATGGTGCAGCAGACCTCTCCTGCCTCGCCCGCTGCCCCCTCAGCAGTGTGTTTCTGATCTGCCTGTTCTGCTCCCCACTCTGTCTCTGGTGAACCCTCTCACCGCTCCACGCTTCTGGCCTGTACCCCAGCTTGTATATATATAAAAAAAAAGATGCTTTCCATTATTTCGCTTCATTGGGGTTTTAATTTCATTTTAGGTTTATGAGGAAGCTGGTTCTGATTTTCACCAAGTCGCCTACTTCAAGACCAGAATCGGGCTGAGAAACGCTCTGCGCGAGGAGATCAGCGGCTCCTCGGACAGGGAGGCCGTGCTCATCACCCTCAACAGGCCCATCGTGTACGCGCAGCCTGTCGCCTTCGACCGAGGTGAGCGGCCGTGCGTGCGGCGGGGCGGGCGGCACCCCCGCCACCTGAGCGGGTGCTGGGCTCGCTCCCGCCTTGGCCACGCCCCTCCCCTGCCCGTGCCGCCTGCCCAGTCTGACCCTGTTCCGTGGCACGCGGGATGGCGGGAAGTGGGGCTGACGCAGCCTCAGGGCCCTCTGGGGACCCTGCAGGCGTGGGCGGCTGCGGGCCGTGGCGCCGACCGGGGCCGTGGGGATGGGCCACGGGGGCTGGTCCTGCCCCGCCGGCACCCGGTCGATGGCACGTGGTGTGAGTGGCCACGCGCCTGGCGGCCTGCTGGGGTCCGCCTCCCAGTGCTCTGCCAGCGCCTCGGCCCCGCGCAGCCCCGCCCCTCGGCGCCCCTGCAGCCCCGGGGCGCCCCTCGGGGCCTCCGGTGTGTCAGCCCGAGGGCGTCTCGGGGAGCCGCCCCGCCGGCCCGGCCCTGACGCGCTGCCTCCGTGCAGCGGTGCTGTTCTGGCTGAACTACAAGGCCGCCTACGACAGCTGGAACGAGCAGCGCATGGCCCTGCACAGGGACATCCACGTGGCCACGCGCGAGGTGGTGGACATGCTGCCCGGCATCCAGCAGACGTCCGCCCAGGCGCTCGGGACACTCTTCCTGCAGCTCACGGTGGACGACCTGGGCATCTGCCTGCCCATCAGCAGCGCCGCGCAGGTGCGGGCCGGCGGGCGGCGCGGGGTGCGTGTGGCGGGGCGGGGGTCACGTCCAGCGCGGGCTGAGCCTGCTCCTGTGCCACAGTCCACCCACCCCGGGGACCTGGACACGGGCTCGGCGCTGGTGCTGACCATCGAGAGCACGCTCATCACCGCCTGCTCCTCCGAGTCCCTGGTCAGCAAGGGCCACTTCAAGAGCTTCTGCATCCGCTTTGCCGACGGCTTCGAGACGTCCTGGGACGATTGGAAGCCAGAAGTCCGCGGGGACCTGGTGATGAACGCCTGTGAGTGTCCCCGCCCCGGTGGGGGGCAGCGGCTGGGCACCGGCGCCGAGGAGCCGGCCCCTTTCGCGGCAGGGCCAGGCGCAGGGACTGTACCTCTCGGGCTGGAGTGACCAGCCGGGCCCGTGCCTGGGCTGACCACCTCTGCTCGCGTCCTGACTCCTGGCCGGTCCCCGAGGTCGGGTAAGATGCCTGGTGGGGATCGTGAAGGGACGCGGCAGGCACGAGAGACTCCGCCCCCACAGCAGCGGGGCGAGCCGGGGCGGGTCCCGCCTCAGTACGGCCCCGCATGACCGCCTGGCGGGCAGCGTCCCCAGCCGAGTCCTCTGACTCGTCGCTTCCGGGATTGGGAGGGCTGAAGCCGCCTGGCGCCTGTCGGGCCAGCGTTTGTCAGCTCTACTTCCATACTTTAAACGCTGCGTCGAAGCCGGCGGCGCCTCTGGTCTTGCTGACCGGGGACAGCTACGCGAGAGGAACCCGAGGCCCAGGCCGGGCCTGCAGGCGCCGCGTGCTGTGCTTGGGGCTCGCCCCCCGTGAGGAGCGCCTTCCCAGTCGCGGGGGTTCTTTGAGGAGGGTCAGTGGCTGGACTCCAGCCTGCGGGGCTGGCCAGCTGGCACCACCACCAGGGCCGAGCAGGCGCGACCAGAGCTGCGGCTAACCCCTCGGCCGTGGCGCAGGCGGTGCTGGAGCGCTGGGGGCCCCGCGGGGTGGGGGCAAGCCCTGGGGCCGGCGAGGCCCCGCTGAGGACCGCTGCCCGCGCAGGTGTGGTTCCGGACGGCACCTACGAGGTCTGCTCCAGGACGGCGGGACAGGCGGCCGCGGGTGAGTGTGGGGTGGGGCAGGGCGGCCGCGGCCAGACACCCGGCACGTGGGCCCGCTGGGCTGCGCTGGACGCCGCGGCCGAGCTGCGCCGCAGGGTGGGGCGGGGACGCGAGCAGGCTGCTGCCCACGCTGTCGGCCCGCGTGGCCGAGCAGGATGACCGCACGTCCCGGGGACGTGGACAGTGAAGCGCGGAGCCACAGGTGCCGCTGACGTCCCTAGGAGGGCAGGAAAAGCGCAGCGTCCGGCTGGGCGCAGAGGGGCCTGGCAGCGGGCTCTGGCTGGGTTGGGGCACCGGGCAGAGCCACGGGCAGGCCCAGGCTGCCCGTGAGGATGGTGCGGAGCGGCCGGGTGTGTCCAGGCCCCGCGAGGGCTGGCTGGCTCGGGAGGGGCGTCGTGTCTCTGGACGGCCGGGGGAGGCCAGCAGGGCCGGCCGGGTGGCGCCTCCCCCCGCCAGGGCCTCCACGGGTCAGCGCCCCACGCGGCTCCTGGGCCCGGCCGGCCGCCTGCGGTGGGCAGGGCGCCCTGGCAGTGACGCCCCCGCCCGCAGAGAGCAGCAGCGCCGGCACCTGGACGCTCAACGTGCTCTGGAAGATGCGCGGCATCGGCGTGCACATGGACCCCAACATCGGCAAGCGGCTCAGCGCGCTGGGCAACACGCTGACCACGCTGACGGGCGAGGAGGGCGCCGACGACATCGCCGACCTGGCCTCGGTCAGCGTGGCCGACCTGTCGGACGAGGACGAGGGGGACGCCCCGTCCCCCGCCCCCCACGTGGTGCGTCGCCGGCCGGCCGGGGTCCTGGGCTGCGGGCAGGGAGGCGGCTTGTCCCCGGCCTGCGGGGCTCGTCTGGGCGGCCGTGAGCAGCCGCGGGGCCGTCCGCCAGAGCCCGGAGGGATGCCGGGCGGGGCCGCTGGCCAGGCCCTCGGACGCGTGCGGCCCTGGGGACGAGCTGGCCCGGCGCCGGCCCCCGAGCACGCCCTCCAGCGCAGCCGCGTGTGGCCGAGGCTGAGGGCCCGCTGCCGCTCTTTCAGGAGGCCGCGGATCACCGCCGCCCGGGGGCCGCGGGCAGCCAGGCCGGCGAGCTGCGTGGGAGGAAGGCCGTGAAGCGAGTGGTGGACATCAGGGAGCTGAACGAGCAGGCCAAGGTCATCGACGACCTCAAGTGCGTGGGCGACGGGCGTCCCCGGGCGGGCGGGCGGGTGGGCGGCCTCCCCCGGCAGCAGGCGCGCCCCGACCCCGGCCGCCTGCCACAGGTCGTCTCCCCGTGGGAGGCCAGGGCCAGGCGGGGACCCGCAGGCGGGTGGACTGCGCATGCGTGGGGCGCTGACCACGGCCCAGCCAGCTGCCCCGGCGCCCCCGCCACGAGGCTGGGGTGTCCATACCGCGAGGGGCGGCCGAGAGCCCGGGGCAGGTCTGGACGGGGCCATCGCGGGCGAGTGGACGGCGCAGGTGGTGCTGGGCCTCTGCTGACCAGGGGTGACCGCCTGCTCCCCATGAGCCGCCCCCCCAGTCCGGGACGCCATGCCTGCGGGTGTCCTTGCTCTCCGGGCTCCGGGCGCCGTGGAAGGGGCTCGTCGAAGCTCGTCGGGCTCGCGGTGACCGCCGCCCGCACGTCCCTGTGAGCTGACCTTCCAGCCTGAGTTCTGTTCTGGGCCCTGACGTGAGGCAGAGCAGGCGCCCAGACCTCTGCTCCGGCTGAAGTTCCCCTGGCTCCCGCGCACCGTCTGCCGGAGGGCGTCAGACCGGGCAGTGGCGGCTGCCGCCGCGGGGCAGGGAGCCGTGGCCAGCGCGTGCGCTCTCCCCAGGAAGCTGGGCGCCAGCGAGGGCACCATCAACCAGGAGATCCAACGCTACCAGCAGCTGGAGTCGGTCGCCGTGAACGACATCCGCAGGGACGTCCGCAAGAAGCTGCGCCGGTCCAGCATGAGGGTGAGCGGCGGGCAGGGCGGCCCCTGGACCGCGGCCCTGCAGCCAGCCTGGGGGAGCCTGAGTCACGGGCGGCCCAGTGACTGGACCGAGAGTGAAACCCGCGGGGTGGGGCCTTTGGCCCGCCCGGCCCCCAGCGGTCTGAGCCGTCTTGGGCGGGTCGTCCTCGCCAGCCCAGCCTCTCAGAGAGCAAGCGGTCGCGGCCCGTCGCCCAATGGCCGCAGTTAGCACAGGCCCGAGCGGGAACCTGCGGTGGGCCGCTCCGGAGCCCCCAGCCCACGCAGCAGTCGGGGGCGGGGCGCAGACCCCGAGGCCCACCCCCCCAGGGCCGCCCGCCCACCCGCGGGGTCTCGCGGGTCTTCCTGCAGGGCCCCGCCCACCTCCGTCCCCACGCAGCGCCCCCTCTGCCTGTTCAGGGCGCGGCCCTGAGCCGTTGCCCTCCTCTCTGGTCCCCAGGCCGCCTCCCTGAAGGACAAGTGGGGCCTGGGCTACAAGCCGAGTTACAGCCGGTCGAAGAGCATCTCTGCGTCCGGAAGGCCCCCCCTCAAGCGGGCGGAGAGGACAAGGTAGTGCCCGAGCCGTGGGGCCACCTGGGGGCGGCCAGGCCCTCCGGGTCAGCGGCCCGGAGAGGCGAGTGACCGCTGCTGCACAGGCTCAGTGTGCACCGCGTGTCCACCTGGTCTGACCCCCGTGGGGCGCCCGGCCTGTGGGTGAGGGGCTGCTCTGTGACTTCCCGCAGCTCTCGAGTGGGGGAGGCGGAGGAGCTCCCTGAGATCCGCGTGGACGCCGCTTCTCCGGGGCCCAGAGTCACGTTCAGCATCCAGGACACGGTGAGTGCCGGGTGGGGACGGGGTGGGGGCAGCCCAGGCGCACGGCGGCGGGGCAGGAGTGTGTCCCAGTGACTGTCACATGCAAATCCTCACTAGCAGGTCTTGGGGTGTCCACGCCCTGGGGTCGCGTTCAGAACGAGGTGACGGCAGAACTAGGAGTGGGGGGCCAGGTCCCAGGTGGTGTTAAAAGTTGTTACAGTGTGTGTCTTCCGTGTATTTATGTTCAAGTGTGTTTTTTTTTTATTTTTGTAAGCGTTAAATTTTTTAATTTTATTTTAATTAAGTTGAAAAAAACAGTGTGGGGAAGTACGCCTCAACCCAGCGGCCCCGGGGAAGGGTATTTTCCGCTATTTAAGAACAGCTTACATTTTGCTTTAAAACTAATCTCCTAAAACCCTGTTTCAAAATGTCTTTTCTTTCCTACCACACTCAGACCTCAAGAATAGTTACATAAAATTTTAAGGGTGTTTAGATTCTTCTTCATCATGCATATTTCATAAACTCTTGCACAAATTTTTTTTAACTCTGTTCTACATAATTTAGTATTTTTCTTCAAAATTGAAAGACTTGGTTAGCTTAGCCAAATCATAAATCTAAAACTACTTGTTAATCCCTGAGTGAACCCTTTTCTCTATACCCAACTACAAAACAGATCTTCCCTTTAAAAGGGGGGGTGGCTTACGGAGCCAGTTGACCAGCTCCCGACGACCTCAGAGCAGCGAGGCGAGAAAGGCGTCCTGGAGTCTGGTGTGCACGTGGCTGCCGCTGCCCCGGGCGGTGGACAGCGTTTGGGAGCCAGCTGGTTTTCCTGAGTACGATTTTGCTTCGTAAAAGTCAAACTGAATTTTAAAATGCGTCTTCATACCATTTCAGTGTCTTCTCCCCACACTGTTTTGGTTTAGAGCTTAGCAGCCGCATCTCTAGAACAGAAAAGGCGCCTTGGCGGTAGCCGTTTCTAGCTCACTGACGGCCCTGCTCTCAGGCGGGGGAGTGGCTGCGGGCTCAGCGAGGCGTGACTCGGCAGTCCCCTCCTGCTGAGGCTGGGCGCTTGGCCCCAGGCCGGCAGGCCGACCCCGGCGAGCGCCTCCCGCGGCCGCAACACAGCACTCCGCCCCCTGACCTCGCAGCACAGCGGCCGGAGCTCACGCAGGCCCTCCTGAGGCCGGGCCTCCGCTTGCGGCCTCGCTGCCTCCGCGATCCTGCGGGCCAGACCTCCCTCGGGAGAGCGAGGGCGCCTCTGCGCGCTGAGCCGTCTTCCCTCCTGACTCAGTTTCCGGAGGAGACGGAGCTGGACCTCCTGTCGGTGACCGTGGAAGCCCCCCCCCACTGCCCGCCCACCAGCGAGGGGCCGTGCTCCGTCTTCGCTGCCCCCAGGACCCCGGGGGCCTTCCAGCCCGAGGAGGGCCGGCGGGACGACAGCCTGTCCTCCAGCAGCGAGGACTCCGAGAAGGACGAGGACCAGGAGCGGGCGCGCTTCTGCGTGTACAGGAAGCCCCCGTGAGTGCCGTGGAGACCCCCGTGGGGCGCGGGGGCCGCGTGTGGGGGGGCGGGGGGCCGGAGCCAGCCCCCGGCCCCGGTGCTGCCGTGGAGCCTAGGAGCGGCGTCTGAACGTGGCGCAGACCGCCCACCCCCGTGACGCGCGCGCTCTGCAGGCACGCCGCACGCCGGAAGGCCACGGGCTTCGCCGCCGTCCACCAGCTCCTCACAGAGCGCTGGCCCGCGGCCCCCGTCGGCCGCAGCCTGGGCGGCGCGGCCACGGAGAGGAACATCGACTTCGAGCTGGACGTGCGGGTGGAGATTGACAGTGGGAAGTGCGTGCTGCACCCCAGCTCCCTGCCGCCCGAGCATGAGGACGTCGGCCTGCGCAGGTGCGCCCCGAATGCGGTGACGCCCCGGCCCCGAACACACTCACGCCCCCGGCCCCACTCGATGCCCCCGGCCCTCATCGAGACCCCCGCCCGAGGCAGAGGGAGCAGGTTTGGCCGCGCCGTCGCCCTGGAACTCGCCGCGAGGGCGGCTGTGCCGGAACGGCCCTGGCTGTGCTCCCACAGACACCGGCGTCTCCGGGGTTCCTCCGTTGGGCTCTGCCCTGGTGTTGTGCACACTTCTGGTTTATTTCGGGGCCCCCACCCCCATTTTTGTCTTAAAGGGCTGGCAGCCATCGGGGCTGTCCTGCTCCTCCGGAGTCTCGCTGAGTCCGACTGGGAGGCCGGGTGGGGCGCGGGGCAGGCTGCCCCCAAAGGCGCGGCTGGGTGGGCGCCGGGGGTCCTGCTGACGAGCGGCTGCCAATCCGGCCGCGGGGCCGGCAGTGCTGGGGGCTGCGCTCTGCCCCGGCGTGTGCGGTGAAGGGGCTTGTTTGCTGGCTGCGGGGCTGCGGGATATCTGGCTGGCTGTGTGCTTTCTTCGGGTTCTTCTTTTGCTTTCCTTTCCTGACCTGAAGAAGGAAGAATAGTGAGAGCTGAATGCGCAGGTGGGCCGGGGGCGGGCGAAAAGTGGCGAAAACGGGCAGGAGGGCTGCGTGGTCCCAGGTCGGGTTTGCAGCTTCAGTCCAGGTCTGCCGCCGGGGCGTCTGCGCAGCCCACTGGGGCCGCGTCCGAGCGCCCTCAGTCCCTGAGCCCCGGTACGGCTGCTTCTCCGGTCCCGCCATGCGAGGGCGGCCTCGCTGCCCCCCAACACGTCCGCGCCCCAGGCCGGGACAGGGTAGTGAAGGGTTAAGGCCACTTTGGTGAACCCATGAAAATGGGATTGTCACAAAAGATGTAGAAGGTTGTGCTTTTTTCCTGAAAGCGGGGACACTTGTCCGTCTGCAGGAGTTACGACAGAAGCTCCCGGAGTCTAGACCAGGATTCTCCTTCGAAAAAGAAGAAGTTTCAGATGAATTACGCATCCACCACCCACTTGCTAGCGGGCAAGAAGGTGCCGTCCTCCCTGCAGACGAAGGCTGGAGACCAGGAGACCACAGTGTTCTACATCCCGGGGGTGGACGTGAAGGTACCGCCCGGCTGCTGCCCCACGCCTGCCCGCCGCCTGCCTCTGGCCCCCAGGGCCAGCCGGCCTCTGGCCGCGGGAAGACCTGTGTGCCGGCTGCCCCTTTCAGCTTTTCCACAAAACTGTGGAAGAAAAGTTAATCTTTTTGTGAAAATATGTTGGTGTTGGTAGCACCTTCTGGGCCTGCGAGTAAGATCCACCGGCACCTCCCCCCTGGGTCAGGGACGGCAGAGGGCGGGAGCGTGGCGCCAGTCCCCCCGGCGGCCGTGCTCCTCCCGCCCGCTCCGCGCTCCTCGCCCGCCGGCGTGTAACGGGCTGTGCTGGCTCACCGCAGCTGCACTACAACTCCAAGACCCTGAGGACCGAGTCGCCCAACGCCTCCCGAGGCTCCTCCCTGCCGAGGACGCTCTCCAAGGAGTCCCAGCTGTGCGCTGCGCGGGACGCCGCGCCGCCCTGCGCGGCCCAGAGCCAGGCTCACTGCTTGCTGCCCCCACCCCCGCCCGCCCCCACAGGTACGTTGGGAACGTGCTGTTTTCACAGCTTCGTCCTTTAGGTGCCACCCACTTGCTCTGCTGTGACCTGAGCTCACCTCGAAGGGGAGGGACGGGCTGGTGGGTGCCGCCCGGCTCGTGCGGAGGCGCCGCCATCCTCGCGGCTGCGCTTCAGGCTGCCGCTGAGCCCCAGTGGTTCAGCTCGGCACGCTGAGCCCTCGGTCCTCGGACGTGCGCACCTGGAAGGCCGGTGCAGCTCGGGCTGGAGCGCCAGCTCACGCCGTGCAGACGGGGCCGGGCCTCACCCCAGAGCAGGGGCGGGTCTGCGGGCGGAGTCGCTGTGTGTGTCCGCCTCGTGCGCCCGGCGCGGCCCAGCAGGCGGCCCGAAGCGTGACCTGGGCGAGCGTGGCCGAGGCGGAGCCGGGCCTCGGAGGCCGCGGGAGAGGGCCGGACCCGCTGCGGACCCGCGTGCGGGCAGACTCGAGGGCATCCGTCTCGAGGGACAGGCCCGCGTGTCCGGGCGCGCAGCGTGGCCACCCGCCGCGCAGGGAGGAGGGCTCGGTTCAGAGGAGTTGAGCCTCTTTGCAGGGTTTACAGAAGTTTAAGCTTCTGGGTAGAAAACAGCGAAGTTGGTTTGCGCTACACCCATCTCTAACCCAGAGGCCCTCGGGCCGGGGACGAGAGCGTCGGCTGGCGGCGCACAGTGGGTCTGCCCTGGCCTCGGGGTCCGCTTCTCTGTCCCCTTTCTGGGGGCACATGATGCCGAGACGCTGATGCGCACGTCCTGCTGACGGGCAGAACGAGGGCGGCTTCAGCGAGGCCCCCGGGTCGGCGGCGTTCTGGCTGCTCACACGACGCGGCTTCCCGGGAACGGCGCTCATCTCCCGTCCGCGACTGTTCCAGCCAAGGCCAAAGGGGGCGCGGGCGTGAAAACCGCCAAGCTGTACGCCTGGGTGGCCCTGCAGTCGCTGCCGGAGGAGATGGTCATCGGGCCCTGCCTGCTGGACTTCCTGGAGAAGGCCCTGGAGACCATCCCCATCACGCCCATCGAGAGGAGCTTCACGAGTGAGTCCTGCCCGGCGTCCTCTCGGGCTCGTGCTGCCGCGTCGCGCGGTGCCCAGCGATAAGCAGTGGCGGGGCGGGGCGGGGCGGCGTCCCGGTGAGCCTGCAGGGTGTCCCTGCCACAGCCGCCAGCCGGGCGCGGGAAAGGGCCTTGGGCCCCGCCCGCCCTGGTGACCAGGCCGCAAACCCGACCCCAGCGGCCGTCAGCTCCCGCGACGAGGACGTGGCGCACTTCGAGGTGCCGGACCCCGTGGACGAGTCCAGCGCCTCGCTGGTGTCGTCCTCCGCGTCCTACGCCTCCTTCCCCGTGGACGTCGTGGTGTACGTGCGCGTGCAGGTGAGCGGGCGCCTTGCCCGGGGACGCTGCGCGGGCCTCCGAGGTCTGGGCCCGCCTCTGGCGGGCGAGCGACGTGCAAGCCCGCGCTTCTCCCGCCGCCCGCGTCTTGCCGTGGCGCCTGCGGGCCCTGGAGCGGCTCACGGGGCTGCCCCGTGCCCAGGCCTGTGCCCACTCCGGAGCGGCCGCCACGCCCGCCGCGCTTCTCGCGGGCTTGGACACACCTGCGTCCAGGCCCAGGTCCAGCTCCCCCGGTCGGGACCTGCCACCACCGAGGGCCGGCGAGACGCAGCAGCGAGGCCTGAGGGTTTGCGGGTCTTTGTTACCGACCCCGCAGCCTTGTAAAGCTTGGGTGTAGGGAAGTTACTCCCCGTGCAAGCTTTGGTTAGGAGCAAGTCAGACCAGAACGTGAGTCTCTCTGCGTCCTGAGGCCCCTGAATTCCAGAATACTTACTGCTCAGGAAGAGCCCCCCAAACTGTCAGGTCTCTGCCCGACACCCCCGGTGCGCGTCCCGCGTCTCTGGGAGCGTGAGCACCAGCCGCAAAGCCCCCCGCCCCCAGCCCTCGCAGATCAAGTTCAGCTGCCTGCCGGTGTCGCGCGTGGAGTGCATGCTCAAGCTGCCGTCCCTGGACCTGGTCTTCTCCTCGAACCGCGGGGAGCTGGAGACCCTGGGGGCCGCGCACCCTGCGGAGGCGGCGTCCCCAGCCAGCGCCGCGGCCCTGAGCGGGAGCAAGCCGCCCGCCGGCAAGAGCGGGACGCCAGGTACGGCCGGGCAGAGCCCGCACCGCCCTCCAGCGCGGGGACGGGGGCTTCGCGTCGGCCCGGCGGGCTGGGAAAGGTCAGGCGAGAGCGTGTCTCGGCACGGCGCTGTGGCCGGCATCCCCTTGGGTTGTGGCCTTGTGGAGGACATGCCCCAGAGGAGAGCCCTGCGGTCAGTCCCACTGCCCGTCCGCGCCGGCGGTCAGTCCTGCTGCCCGGGTCCAGCGCCCATCAGGCCGAAGGCTTTGTCTTCAGGGCAGCTGAGCGCGTCCGGCCAAGGTGGCCACGCTTGCCGCGCCAGACTCGGGCGGCTCCTGCCCGCTGGGGCAGACGGGGCGATACCGAACTCCTGCTGGGACAGCGGGAGGGGGCCGCTTGGCGGCAGGAGCGGCGTCGCCCCGGGGCCGTCCGCGTCGGGCACCCTGGAGGGGCGGCGAGGGCGAGACCCCATCTGTGCAGTGTGAACTTGGGGCGTTCTCACAACGGAACAGGGAAGGGAAGGGGGACCCCCGTAGAGCAGCAGCGTCGGCGGCAGCCTCGCCGGACAGCGGTGCAGACACGGCAGAGTCGGGCCGGGGCGTCTTCCGCAGGGAGAACAGAGCAGGGGTGCCGGGGTGCGCCCTGCGGGCCCCAGACGTGCCGCCTGAGTGCGGAGGCCGTCAGCGCCGCGGCTGGCCCTGAGGCAGCCGTCTGCGGGACCCGGCAGCTTCCTGCGAGTGAGGCCGAGCCCCAGCGTGCGAGCCCCTCAGCGGGGCGTCGGCGGCCCCCCGGGCGCACCCAACGGCGTGTCCCCCGCTCTGTGCCTTAAACGGGGCCCAGCGGGGCCGCTGTCGGGCAGAGCGTGCGGCTCCTGGCGGGCGTCCCCCGGGGCTGGGCCTGTTTGCAGAGCGTGAGGCCGGGAGCAGGTGGGCGGTGTGTGGCACCCCTGCTCTGCGGCGCCTCGGGGAGGTGCTCGCGGGGTGAGGAGAGCCAGAGGAGAGGAAACCAGCGTCTGTCGGGGCCGAGGCTGCGCGTCTGAGTCGGCCGCGGGCTGGGGCAGGCTCGGGCTGGGAGCGGCGGCGGGGGCCCAGCTGCTCGGGCCGGGGGTTCGTGGGGGGCTGGGCGGGTGAGGGGGCGTGTGCAGCCCGCAAGGCCAGGTGGGGCGCGCTGCAGGCCTGGGACGCGGGGCGGGGGTCAGTGAGCCCCAAGTTTCTGGCTGAGCTGTGTGTATGAGGCGGTGCCCATGGGGGCTGGAAATGTGGGGAGCAGCAGTGAGGGTCCCCCACACTTGGCCCGGAGCGGAAGGCCGGCCGTGACTTGAGTCCAGGGGCATCCAGGGCGGGTGGTGGACGCACCCCCAGAGCCCAGTGGCCTGAGCCGCGCGTCACAGCGCTGGGCTGGCTCCTGCCCCTGCCACTTTCGGGGCGCGGGGTGGGGGGCAGGAGCCGGCCCCGCCAGCAGCAGCTCCACGCCGTGCAGCAGCGCCTGCCCCGTGGAGGGGCTGAGTCCGCGTCCTGTGCCCGCAGGCTCCTCGGGGCTGGGCAGCCCGCTGGGCAGAAGCCGGCACAGCAGCAGCCAGTCGGACCTGAGCGGCGCCAGCAGCAGCTCCTCGGGGCTCAGCTTCACGGCCTGCATGTCGGACTTCTCGCTGTACGTCTTCCACCCCTACGGGGCCGGGAAGCAGAAGACGGCCGTCGCCGGCCTCAGCGCCGGCCCAGGCGGCCTAGGTAGGCTGCACGCCCGTCCCAGTCCCGCCTGCCGCGTCTCCAGAAGCCCGCGCCTTTGATAACGGGCACCAGGCGAGACCAGAAACGCCTGTTCTGCCTTTCGATAACCGCGTCCCGTGGCGGTGAGGGGAAGGCTCGGGGGTCGCGCCGGAGCCTGAGAGCGCAGAGCGTCGGTCGTGCGTACGCGCAGCGGCCTCTGGGCATGACGTGCCCTGCGTCCGCCACGCCGCTCCTCCGTACGACGCGCTGTGGCCGGTGGATCCCAGTGCGCCCGTGCGTTTGCGAGGGTTGAGCGAGGCGCACCGTCGTTTGCACGGCTCGCCTGCCCCTGAGGTTCCAAAGGCAGCTCCGCCACCGGCAAAGACGGTGCTCCGTGGCCCGGGCCTGCCCGGTGCTGGGCGCCCCGGCGGCCGCCCCGTCTGACGAGGGGCGTGTTTCTTCTAAGGAAACGTGGACGAGGAGCCCGCCTCGGTCACTGGCCGGAAGGACTCCCTCAGCATCAACCTGGAGTTCGTGAAAGTGAGTCTGTCCCGCATCCGGCGCTCAGGAGGCGCCCCGTGCGCGGAGGTCCAGCCCACGGGCAAGTCTGCCGGCAAGGTGGACACCACGCTGATAAACATATCAGGTGGGTGCTCGCCGCGCGGCAGCGAGACCCGGGGCCGGCGCTCCGGAGCACGCAGTGGGCCCGGCCGTGCGCGAGGCTGCGGCGGGCGGGGATGGCCGTGAGCCCCGACGCGCCTGGTCAGGCCTCAGGGACCCACCTGCGCCCCGTGCGCGGCCAGCTCTGCATGTGTCTGGTTTCTGTGGCCGTAAATTGTTGAAGCGCCGAGAGGCCTGGGCGTTTCCACTGTGGTGCCTGCGCCGCGGGGGGCCGGTTCTGTGGGCGGCGGAGGCAGCGCCCGGGTCCCGCGGGTCGGCTGGGAGCGGTCAGGGGCCGGGCGCAGGGCCAGCGGCAGCAGCCGGCGGGCGGGCAAGGGCACCCTGGCCGCTGACCTGCTGTCCGCGCAGCCGTCTGCGACATCGGGTCGGCCTCCTTCAAGTACGACATGCGCCGGCTCAGCGAGATCCTGGCCTTCCCCCGGGCCTGGTACCGGAGGAGCATCGCCCGGCGCCTGTTCCTTGGCGACCAGACCATCAACCTGCCCGGTAAGCGCCCTCTCTCTCGGGGTGTCAGCGCGGGGGCAGGCGGCGGGGGCCGCGGCCTCACGGCTCGGCCCCCGTCGCCAGCGTCTGGCCCGGGGACCCCGGACTCCGTCGAGGGGCTCGGCCAGCACCCGTCCCCCGAGTCGTCGCGGAAAGCCTGCTGCAGGGCCTGGGAGCAGCCCGGCCCCCCGGCCGCCGCCCACACGCCCCCCTCGCCCAGCGTGTTCGCCGAGCACGTTGCCCAGAGCCTCCCATCGCCTGCGCCCACCCGCGCCCGCAGTGTGTCCGACTCCTCGGCGCCTCGCAGAGGTGACGCCGGGCCCGGGGGCGGGAGGGCCGCGGGGACCCCACCTGGTCTCAGCCCATCCGTCTGCCCGTGCCGCGGAGACGGGCACCGGCGGGGGCGGGGTGGGGGGGCCGCGGGCGGGCGGGGCCCCGCTGGACCGGCTGGGGCGGTGCGCCGGCCGGCTCCAGCCCACGAGCGCGTCCTTCCGTCCCTGCAGATTCTCTCTCCAAGACGTCCGCTCCGTTCAACAAGTCCAGCAAAGCCGCGGGCCAGCAGGGGGCCCCGTGGGAGACGCTGGTGGTGTTCGCCATCAGCCTGAAGCAGCTCGGCGTGCAGATGAACATGAGCAACGTGATGGGGAACACGACGTGGGTGCCGCGGGCGGGCGGGCGGGCGGGCGGGGCCCCACTGGGCGGCAGAGACGGGTTGGGTGTTTGACCCCGACGGGGCAAGACAGCCTGAAACCCGCACTCAGAAGTCCCGAGGGAGTAGTGCAGCTTCTGGCGCAGCGGCGTCACCAGCACGCAGACGTTAGGTTTTACGGAGTGTGCTTTTCAGCGTCCAGCCGTTGGGAAGCCTCTGGCTGAACTGCGGTTCTGCTTGTACTTTTTTAAAGATTTATTTTTGCATGCAAGCTGGGGTGCAGGCCAGAGGTGTGGGGTGAGAGGACTTCCCAGAGAGGGAGCGGGGAGCTGAACGGGCGGGCCCACTGAAGTCCACTGTTGCGGGGGCCGCGGGGAGGCAGGAGGGGTCTGCGCACCCTGTGGTCACTCCCTGGCCGGGGTGGGCTCGGGCCGCAGCGGCCATGGACGGCTTCACGGGCTGAGACTGAGCCCTGGGCCCCGGGAGTCGCGACTAGGAGCCCGTGGGCCTTCCTTCCAGCTGGACCACCAGCGGCCTCAAGAGCCAGGGCCGCCTGTCGGTGGGGAGCAACCGGGACCGCGAGATCAGCATGTCGGTGGGCCTGGGCCGCTCCCAGCTGGACTCCAAGGGTGGCGTGGTCGGGGGCACCGTCGACGTGAACGCCCTGGAGATGGTCGGTGAGTCCCGCCGGCAGCCGGGGAGGCCGAGACCCGCGCGCGCCCCGGCTGCCCCTGCGGCCCTGCTGAGGCGCCCGTGTCTGCGCAGCCCACATCTCGGAGCACCCGAACCAGCAGCCCAGCCACAAGGTCCAGACCACCATGGGCTCCACCGAGGCGCGCGTGGACTACATGGGCTCCAGCATCCTCATGGGCGTCTTCAGCAACGCCGACCTGCGGCTGCAGGACGAGTGGAAAGTGAACCTGTCGGGCGCGCCGGACGCGGGCGTGGCCGACAAGAGGTGGGCGCCGCTGTCCCTTGGCGGGGCGGGCCGCGGGGCGTCCGCAGCCCTGTCCCAGCGGGTGCTGTCTCCTGTCCAGCGAGATCTTTGTCCACGGGGACTTGAAGTGGGACATCTTCCAAGTGATGATCTCGAGGTCGACGACCCCGGACCTGATAAAAATCGGGATGAAGCTCCAGGAGTTCTTCACGCAGCAGTTCGACACCAGCAAGCGCGCGCTGTCCACCTGGGGGCCCGTCCCCTACCTGCCCCCCAAGACGACCGCCAGCCTGGAGAGGGGCTCCCACGAGCAGCGTAAGCATCGGAGCCGAGCGTCCTGCAGCCGTGGGGGCCCCAGCTCTTGGGCACGGTGACGGGGGCACGTCCGGTCAGGGCATGCGTGGCGTCCGTCTGGGGGTGCAGGGTGGGGCCCTAGAAGGCCGGGCCGGGCAGCGGGAGTCGGTGGGAGTCCGGGGCTCTCCGAGACGGCCGGCTGCGGGCCTCTGAGGTCTGACCTTCTGTTGACGCGCACCTCGCAAAGCCTCGCTCCGGGCCTCTGGCCGCCCCAGGCGGGCGGGGGCAGCAGAGGCCCCGGCGGCGGCGGCTCCGGCCGAGGGGCTGCGAGACAGGAGCGTGGCGGAAGCCGGGCCGCTCCCAGGGTCTCTGTCACAGAAGCAGAGAAGCGTCGAGGCGCCGCGCCCCACGGCTGGCCTGCAACTGCCCTCGGCTGGTCAGTCCAGACCGCACGTCCAGCGCAGCCCTGCCCGCTGCGCCCCGCGCGGCCCACTGCGAGCTGGTCTGGGGCCGTCTCAAGCAGCCCTCACCACGGAGGGGGTGGGCGGGGGTGTCGGGTCACGGGGCAGAGGCCCCCCAAGCACGCGTGCTCTGGCCGGGTCCTGGGTGCGGTGGACCCCGGCCGGAGGACAGTGCCCGAGAGCGGGGGCCTGCGTCTCACCAGCGCTGCCCCCACTGCGGGGCACACGGACACACTGGCTCCCCCAGGGTGCAGGCTCCACATGGCGGGGCGGGCGCCGGAGCCCCTTCCTGGCGGTTGGCAGGTGCTGCCGCGGCCCAGACCCCTCGCGGGCAGCTGGGTCAGGAGAGTGAAGGGAGCCGCCCTCAGTGCGGGCCTGCTCGACGTCCAGCTGCCCACGGGGCCCCCCGGCGCCCCTCGTGGGTCCGGGAGCACCCTGACGGCAGCGGTCTCGGGGAACCCGCGGGAGGAGGGCGTCGCTGCCGCGGCCCTTGCCCGTGGCCAGCCACGGGGCGTGGTCTCCGGGCTGACGGGGCCGGGCCACTCTGCCGCACGGCCCCTGCATGAGCCTCTGGTTTCCCTGCAGTGCTGGACGCAGCTCACCACCGGCACTGGCCGGGGGTCCTGAAGGTGGTGTCGGGGTGCCACATCTCCCTGTTCCAGATCCCACTCCCTGAAGACGGGATGCAGTTTGGGGGCTCCATGAGCTTGCACGGGAACCACATGACTCTGGCTTGTTTTCATGGCCCAAATTTCCGCTCAAAATCCTGGGCCCTTTTTCACTTAGAAGAACCGAATATCGCTTTTTGGACAGAAGCTCAGAAAATCTGGGAAGACGGTAAATACCTGTTTTCAGCATGTTTCCTGCCCTTGCGTGACGCTCGGGGATGGCGTGGTTCCCCTCCCCACACCCGCACTGCCGTGGCTCGGGGGTCCGTTCCCCTTCTCGACCGCGACGGGCCCGCGCCCCTCCGCTCGCCCCGCCGCCCCAGTGGCCAGAGGCAGGTCGATGCCGTCGGCCTCGCTGGGGGACACTGGTGCGACTTGACCGAAACAGCCACCTGCAGTCGCCTTAGTCTGTGGCGGCGGAGCCCCTGACGCGCCCGTCCCCTAGGCTCCGGCGACCACTCCACGTACGTCGTGCAGACGCTGGACTTCCATCTGGGCCACAACACCATGGTCACCAAGCCGTGCGGCGCGCTGGAGAGCCCCATGGCCACCATCACCAAGATAACCAGGCGCCGGCACGAGAACCCGCCGCACGGGGTGGCGAGCGTGAAGGAGTGGTTCAACTACGTCACGGCCACGCGGAGCGAAGGTCGGGAGTGGGCCGCGGACGCGTCGCCATGGGGCGCAGGGCTCGCCGGCGGCTGCTTTAGACAAAGGGAGCATGTTTTTGAGGCAGCTGTAAACTGGCACTTGGGGAGCTTGGCACGGAACCCCGTGGGCGCGGGGCTGCGGTCGGGGGGGGCCCGGGGACAGGCAGGAGGCGAGTCAGAGGGTCTGAGCCACTGACGTAAGGTTTAGGCTGCTTCTCAGTTAGAGGCTGGGGGAGGCGGTGCTGGCCCCGGGTGCTCTGCGGGGGCTTTCGGCCTAGGAAACCACTGCCTGCCCTAGTCAGAGGCACGTAGCTACCAGACAGCAGCGGCGCCACCGGAGGGTGTCCGCCGATCTCAAGGGCGGGACATAGGTCACAGGTTCTGTGACAGGTATTTGATGTATGGAGATCTCGGACCTTAGTGAAATGCTTAAATGCAGTTAAGGATAATATTCATTTTAAAGTCTGAGGAACCAAAGTCACTATTATTAAAACCTAAAATCTTCACGTGACTTTTTTTTTTTTTATATTTGCGTATGCACACAAGCTGGGGTGCAGGCCAGAGGCGTGGGGCGGCGAGAGGGCTCACCAGAGACAGAGTGGGGAGCAGCACAGGCAGATCAGAAATACACTACTGAGGGGAGCAGCGGGCGAGGCAGCAGAGGTCTGCCGCGCCATGTGGGACTCTCCCCGGCCGGGCGTTGAACTCACAGCGCAGCGCTTAACCGCTGCGCCACCGGGGAGGCCCTGACTCTGTATTTTAAATTGAGTCTTTTTTTCCTAGATTGTGAAATGTTTTTTGTCTCAAGTGTCATGAAAACTATAGGTGTAACGGTGCCTAGTCATTCACTGGATTTTTATCATCACTGTGCACGCAGAGCTAAACCTGCTTCGCAACGTTGATGCCAACACCACGGAGCACAGCACCGCTGTGAAGAATTCCAGTTTGCTGAGTGGTTTCCGCGGAGGCTCCAGCTACAATCACGAGACAGAGACCATCTTTGCGTTACCACGGATGCAGCTCGACTTTAAATCCATCCACGTGCAGGAGCCACAGGAGCCGTCCCTGCAGGGTGTGTAGAAAGCCGGCCTCCGACCAGCACACTGCTGGTTCCCCGAGTCGGCCCTCACTTCACCAGTGAGGTGACTGACTCATGCTCTGTCTGTGCCTCTGTCTCTTCAACGAGACGGGAGCTGATCACAGAAGTTCTCCCGCGGGGCTTTGGCGAGGCGCCAACGCATATACTTTCCCCCTTGTTCTGGAAACCACACAGAAACTCCTCATTTCTCAGGCATTGCAGATAAGGGCACGCACGGCCCTATCGGTGGGAGGAGAAAGGGCCCTCTCCCTGAGACCCTGCCCTGAGTAAGAGCACTTCCCCGCAGATGCCAACCAGAAGCCCAAGGTCGAGTGCAGCGTGGTGACGGAGTTCACTGACCACATCTGCGTGACGATGGACGCCGAACTCATCATGTTCCTTCACGACTTAGTGTCCGCCTACCTGAAGGAGAAAGAGAAAGGTGGGTGGCGTGTCTCGCTGTCTGGTGCAGCTCAGGAAAGGCTGGCGCCGCTGCCAGTCAGAGAAATGCGGCGTGAGAATACACGAGTGGGGTGCTGTCTCCTCCCACATTGCTGAGATCACCCGGCGCCCCCCGCTCCATCTGACCACACGGCGCCCTGGGCGGCGCTGCACTGCTGCTGGGCCTCGTGAGAGACTCCAGAGTAGGGAAGAAAACCTCTGAGGGACTACGACTGATGAAAGCGAAGTGACTGAAGAACAACCACGTCATGATGAAGGACACGGCGCATACACAGGGCTGGGAACCCGGGACTAATAAATCCAGAGTGCAGATAAATTTTCATTTATAAATTCTTTGCACCTCAGTGGTGTTTTACCTCTTTGAGCCGCATGGGTTAACTCACGGCAAGCTGTCCGCGAAGGGAGGGCGGCCCCGCCCTGCGGCTCCATGCACAGAAGCTGAGGCTCCGCAGCTCTGACGTGACGAGCCTGCACGAGACGTGGACACGGCCCCAGTACACGGTCACGTGCTCCAGAAACAGCCACCACAGCTGTGTGAGCACACGTGTCCGCCAGCAGGTGCCGCTGCTTGGAATACGGGTCGTTTGTTCCATTCCTAGTCTATAATGCTTAATTTTTTTCACAAAGAAGGAAATGCAGGCCCCGTCTCCAGCCAGTTCAGAGTAGCCTCATGGAGGGTGTGAAGCTGGTGCTGAGCGCACGGCAGAGACCTGCTTCCAACGCTGTTGCGCTGGACCCCAACGGCCAGTAGCGAGGCGGGGTGGGGCGTCTCGTGAGGCTCAGGTGGGCTTTTGAGGCAGTGCCGTCACACCGTGTCGGTCGTCGAGCCGCACAAGCCCACGTCAGTCACTGGCAACCCTCGTTTCTCTCTAATGTGAAGAAAAGATTCTAGGTAAAAGTCGGAATTCTGTTCTTGTCTACCTAGCTAGGTAGGAGAGCCTGCTGGAAATTCTGCCACAAACTGTATTTTTTTTAAAAAGTAAATCTTTTTTAGAGCTGTCAGTGCAAAATGAAAAGCAATTAGTTTGGTTCCAAACAAGCATAATGCCCTGACAAATCTTAATCCTGGTCTAGTCTTACTTGCTGTGAACGTGGCTCCAAGTCGGGGCTGACCGGGGCACATAAGCACTGCTGGAAATGCGCAGAAAGCCCCGTGGCCTCGGACCCGGTGCAGGCACAGCCAGCGCTGCGTCGCGCGCTTGGGGCCCCGCCTCTGTTAGTTTATGCCGTTTGGAGCTTCGAGACTTGTGCCCAAGAGAAATGCTGTTTATTGAAGGTCATGCGCACGCTGCCTTTGCCTCAGGTTGGCTTCGTCCTCGTTTTTCATGATCGCCTCTTCCCTTTTGAGTGTTGACTATAAAGAGTGAAAAGGTTATTTAAGGCAGAATCGATATTCAAATAATGTAGACGTTAAGATAAGAAAAGGAACACATTTCACATTTAAAGTGTAAAATTTATCTCAGTGAAGCTGTTAAAAAGGAACAGTCACCCATTTCCGCTATAGCCCATTGAAAACCTGCAGACAGCAACCCCAGGGCCCGCCTGCCAGCAAGTGCCTGCCCGCACCCTTCACTGTCAGTTTGAGGCAAATATGTGTGAAGCATGTTTTTACTCAAAAAAGATGTTATTTTGAATTGTAAGAGGAAAAAAATGACTTTGGTACTGTCTTTTTCCAGGAAATACCAGTAAGTGGTACTTATGCACGGTTCAAAATATTTTAGGCTTTGGCAGTTCATAAATAAAATTCCTCTGCTCATACAGTAATTCTAGATATGTCTGTAAGATACATATTTGCAATGTTCATCATTTTCATTACAGCCATTTTCCCACCTCGGATTTTATCCACTCGACCAGGACAGAAAAGTCCTATTATTCTACACGATGACGGTTCCTCTGAGAAAGACCGCGAAGACGGGATCACTTACACCACGGTGGACTGGAGAGATTTTATGTGCAACACGTGGCATCTGGAACCCACGCTCAGGTGAGGAGAGGCTGTATTTTACTTACATGCTATAGTACTATGAGAAAGAGGCTGTGAAGCTATATAAAAAGCTAAATAGGGCTTATCGAAACATGTTTGGAAGTTAGCCACCCATTACCTCAGCAGCTCTGACAGCTGTTTTTGCTGCTCCTTCGAAACGGCGTCGAGAAGTCTCAGTCCGCACACCGAGGCAGCTCGGCCCTGACAAGCGGGCCACCAACACTGCAGGACAGTCCCCTCCTGCTGTCACCACACTCACTGTCAGCTGTCCGGGGTGGCCCGTACTGTTTTGCTTGATTCGGGAAAGTTCCGAAGTCATAAGTCATCACTGAGGAGCCACAAGTTCTCACCCGTCAGTACCTGGTAAAGGCCGGGTGCGCCCCAATGCCCTCCGCCTGTCCACCCCGACGCTTTGAGCTGCAGAGCCCACGTCCCATGCCGGGTTTGTCCGGTGCCGTCACGGGGGTCGCTGGGCTGTCGTGCACGTGCCCCCCCTCAGATTACCACCGTCCAAGTCCTGAATAATACACCTGCACAAAAGGCAGCTTCCCCCGCTGACAGCTGACACGTTAGACGTCCTTGACCCGCCTCAGATGGCTGAGCGTCAACAGGGGACAGGCCTGAGTCCACTGACGTTCCCTGCTGTGCAGGGCTCTCAGGCTTTCTGCACACACACGATGTTCTGAACGCTTACGAGGGACTCCAGGACTTGGAGATTAGGTTCTTTTAAAGCACTTACTGTAACACTTTGCCTTGGACAGATCGGAAGGCTTGGTGATTTTGTTTTTAAGATTTTATTTTTGCATGGAAGAACTGGGGTGCAGGCCAGAGGTGCGGGGGGTGAGCGAGAGCAGAACGGGCAGATCCACTGAGATACACTGCTGGGGGCAGGGAGACGGGAGGGGTCTGCCGCGCCCTGCGGGTCGCCCCGCGGGGATCCAAGTCGGGTCACAGCGGTGACAGCTGAGCCTACCCCCAGGCGGGCGGCCAGGGAGGCCCAACTTGGTGATGTTCTTGAACCGCCTTTGGAGCTGCGGCAGGGCACTATGCTCCGTAACAATCATTTATAATTATTTTAGATTAATTTCTTGGACCGGAAGAAAGATCGATCCAGTAGGAGTTGATTATATTCTTCAAAAACTGGGCTTCCACCACGCCCGGACCACGATCCCTAAGTGGCTTCAGAGAGGGGTCATGGACCCCCTGGACAAGGTCCTGTCGGTCCTCATTAAGAAGCTCGGCGCCGCGCTGCAGGACGAAAAGGAAAAGAAGGGGCGGGACAGAGAGGAGCACTGAAGTGACTTGGCCTGTGAACAAATCACGAGTGTGCCCTTAGGTTTTACGGCACTGGCGTTTTTTCTTTGTGTAGCAAGAGTGTTTTAAGTGCAGCAGTTCTGACTTCGCGCCACCACATTGAAGAGTCCGCGTCTCACCGAGCCCCGCTGAAGCGTGGCCCGCGGGGGCCTTGTGAGCACCGGCCTGGAACTCGTCCTGGTGTGTGACCGTCCTACGTGCAGCATGATCGCTGCGTCTCCGAAGTTTGCGCAGAGTGACTTCCGGAGCCCTGCTGACTGTTCGCTGCCTTCTCGCGCGCGGCCCTGTGTAACGCCTCCCTGCACAGCGCCGCGGCAGCGTGCTTGCGACGGGCTAGACACCCTCGTTTGCAATAAAGCGCGGCGACTGGGGCCCGCCTGCAGTGGCGTCTTTTCCTCTGCCGGCGCGTTTCTGGCGCTCGGACACGCTCCTCGGCCGTCGCTGCTTCCCCGGGGGAGCCCCGCCATTCTCCCCGGCTGCGCGGGCGGCCCGGCTCCTCCAGTCGCTCGCGCGGCCGACACCGCGACCGGGAGAGCAAGGCCGTGACCGGGCCCGGAGGCCGAGGGCGCGCCGCTCCTGACGCACTCGGGGTCCGCGGCCCGTCCCGCGCTCCGGCGCGAACCCCGAATCGGCGGCCTCCCCGCCGCCGCGGCCGACTCCGTCAGCGGGCGGGGGCGCCGGCGCCTTCCGGGAGGCGCTGCCCTGGGGCGGTGCGGGCGGCGGCGGCTCCTGAGGGCCACGATTAGCCCGTGGCGTCGCGGCCGCTCCTGGGGTGGGGCGCGCGCTCTGAGGAGGCGCCGGAGGGCAGGGGCTACTGCGCAGGCGCTGAGGCGGCACATGGGGGCGGGCGGGGGCTACTGCGCAGGCGCTGGGCAGCACGTGGGGGCGGGCGGGGGCTACTGCGCAGGCGCGGCGGGCGAGGCGGTTGGTGATTGGACGGGCGTCCGAGCGGCCCTCGAAGGACGGGGCGGCGCGTGGCGCTCGCGCGGGCGGCGCGGCCAGCGGTCGAGGCAACGGCGGCGGCGCGGTGGCCAGAGCCCCGCCTGGCCGCCCGAGGCGGTGAGGCCCGCGCTGCTGGTGGGCGGGCCCGGCCCGGGCCGCCCTCTCTCCCTGCCCCCGACGCCAGTGGACGTGAGGCGGGACGCGCGGCGGCCGGGCGGGCCGGGGGCGGCGGTGGGGCCGGGCGGGCCGGGGGCGGCGGCGGGCCGGGCGGGCCGGGCGGGCCGGGGGGCAGCCTTGGGGCCGGGCGGGCCGGGGCCGCCGGCGGAGGGCGCGTCCTCGCCGCCGGCCGCCGCCTTGCAGGCGAGAAGATGGCTGGCAGCAACGACTGGTTCCCGAGCGCCCGCGTGCCCAGCTTCGCGCAGATGCTGAAGAAGAACCTGCCGGCGCGGCCGCCCCCACGGACGGCGGCCGCCCCCGCGGGCTCCTCCGCCGAGAGCTGCGGCCTGGCGAGCATGGCCTCCAAGGTCACGCAAGTGACGGGTGCGGCTCCCCCGCTCGCCGCCCGGGGCGGGGGGGCGGGCGCAGGTCCGCGGCCGAGAGCCCCTCGCCCGCCGAGCAGCTCTCCGCCCGGACGGTTGAGCCAGGCCGGGCGGCTGCTGCTGTGGCCCCGGCCCTTAGCTTGCTGCCGGTGTCAGGCGCAGGCGCACGTTACAGTCGGTTGAAGTGGGTGTGTAAGTTGTGCAAGGCGGTGGAAGCAGAAACCCGGTCCAGTCCCAGGTGTGTTTCTTACCATTTAGGCCTTGGCGGCACTAAAATCCGGATTCTTTGCAATCACTTTGCAATGGCAGGAGGGCGCTAGCCCTTCTGTCCAAGATCTCCCAGTCGTGAGTATGCGTGTGTATGGCAGGCTGTATGCATGTTGTGTGCCGAAATCATAGAGTAGAAGCTTACTTGGATGAAAAACGCCACTAATGTGTGTCTGAGGCACCTTTCACTGGGGCAGGAGGAGGGGTTAAATGCTTTTTGTTTGTCCTTCTGGTTTTTATTACTGTTTCACTGAATCAACAACCATAAACATTTATTTTTAGGTAATTTTCCAGAGCCACTGCTTTCCAAAAGCCTTTCATCTGTTTCAAATCCTGTGCTTCCTCCAAAAAAAATACCTAAGGAGTTTATAATGAAATACAAGCGTGGAGAGATAAACCCCGTGTCAGCATTGCACCAGTTTGCACAAATGCAGCGGGTCCAACTTGACCTTAAGGAAACAGTGACAACAGGCAAGTGCAAAATTGTCTGATTTTAACAGTGCTAGAAATGATTTCCTGTTACAAGTGGTGCTAAACTTTCTTCTACATACGTGTAATGTTAGGGTTACTAAATGCTGCTAGTATGTTTTGAGAAATGTATTTCAGAAATTTAAATTTTCACACACGCTTTTTGATCCTCGTGAAACAGTTCAGCTGCTGAACTTTAAATTTTCCACGTGTGGCTAGTTGAACTGAAATTTCATCAGCCTCGTGTTATTTAGGGGTATAAATACTTGTAAAATAAACTGGTGGCATGTTAAATACTTAGCCTGTGTTTATCTTACCAGAAAGGGTCTGTGATACTGCTGAGCAAATTGATGGTCAGATCTGGTATCTGAAATTCAAGGAGAGAGGTGAAAATAGCACTTAGATAACTGATGCTTCATGTGCGGCCTTGTCTGTGTCTCGTCTCTGTTCTCTTAAATGGTCTCTGAGACCCGTTTGAGGTCCTCCTGGGGAAGGCCAAGGGAGCCCCAGAGACCGGAGAAGTCCCGGAAGCAGCTTCTGATTTTTTCACTTTATGACCAGTGGCTAGAAAGAACTTGAAAGTGGAGAATAAGAGGATCAGTGCTCTAAGAGTCATGGACAGAGAAATATTTGTTTAAGCGTATACTCAGGCATCGTCAAGTTGTTTGGTTTCTTTAATTTTCCTGGTACTAGTGCCGTATGACCGCAAAGTTAGCATTTTTTCAAAAGAACTTAAAAGTTTTTGAGGTTATCGTAAAGATGATCATGATGAAATGAAGTTTCTAATCTGTTCTAGATGAAATAACAGGCTCAAAAATAGGGTCTTGGGCCTCCCCGGTGGCACAGCGGTTAAGCACTGTGCTGTGGAACTGTCGGCAGCGGTGACGCGAGTTCGACGCCCGGCCAGGGAGAATCCCACATGGTGTGGCAGACCTCTCCTGCCTCGCCCGCTGCAGTGTATTTCTGATCTGCCTGTTCTGCTCCCTGCTCTGTCTGGTGAACCCTCTCACTGCCCCATGCCTCTGGCCTGTACCCTAGCTTGTATGTATAAATAAAAAATAAATCTTTAAAAAAAAAAATAGGGTCTTACTGTGGAAGGTGGAGTTTTTCGAGGTCCTGTCATTCTAGGTTGAATTAGTTCATGTGATCAAAACTGGGCTTAATTTCTGGGTGAGAAAAATTTGGTCAGGGCAAATCATCGCGGACCTGAATAGAAACTACGCAAAACCACAACCCATTGATTATTGACCGTGTTTATCTTGCATGCTGGTTAATCGGATTCGACGGGGTTGGTTATGAGACCAAAGGATTGGTGTCTTTAACCAGCACTGCAAATGGGCTAGATCTGTTTTAAAGTTTGAGATCCTGGGGGCATAAAGAGGCTAAAGCTCAGGGTCAACACGAATGCAAGGTACTTACTAGCAAATTTGATGTGTGTGGGGTACATGAAGCAATCAGGTTTTTCCACTCTCCCATCAATCACAGACCTCTAGTCCTGCACTCATGCCTGATGGTGGGCACCGGGAGTAGGGGTAGGCATGTGAGAGTGGGCACACCTGGGCCGGAGGCTGCGTCTGTATGAGCAGAGTGGGCAGAGAACAGTGTGGTGGAGGAGAACAGTGGGGAACGTCGGGAACAGCTAAGACAGCAGAGAGGCTGCTTGAACCGATGGTGAGCCTACCTCATGTGGAGTGGTTGCGGGACAGCAGTGTCTCGAAGAATCACTGGGGCCGGTTAAGTATGTGAATTCTGGTCTGTAAATTTGGATTGGCGCCCAGGTGCTAGTGAGGGAAGGAACTTGAGAAAAGCAGTCTGCTCAGGTACAGCCACAAGTTGCTTGTAAAACCTTGATGTAAATCTTTAAAAACAAAACCAAACTCTAGCAGCTGATGTTACTTGTGATAAGGTAGTGCTAGTGACCAAATACCTAGCCCTCGATAGCCAGAGCGGAGACCCAAGTGTCCCAAAGACCTGCTGAAGTCTGAATACCGACAGGCAAAGCTTGAAATGCAAAGATTTTCGTCCTGTGAGTTTAGGAATTGATTCCATTTCACTTCTCATTAGACGCAGGTGAAAATAAGTTTATAGTGGTTGTGTAAAGTGATTCCTTTAGGAATTTGGGGTAACTGGTCATTCACTTTAATTCTTTAGACTTTTTAAAACTGTTCATGCTTCGGTTTTCCTGGTGAGCTCCCCTCTGTGCCTGCCCTGAAGCAGTGACTTGCTGACCGAGTTGCTCACGGTGACTCTGTCTCCCCAGGGCCCTTCTCTTCTGGAGCTTGTAAGACTGCCAGGCCACCAAGGGTGGGAGACTGCGGCTTTGTTGGTGTTGGAAGTTAGGAGAAGAGAGAGATCAGCAGACTCTCCACTTTGTGCCTCCCATCAGCCACTTGGTGGACACCTGCCTGCTCACCTTTGCTGGTGTTCCACAGGGCACCGTCCTCGTTCTTTAAAGCTGGTCCTGCTGCTGGCCCTGATCTACAGCCAGCCCGACTGCGGGAAGGGGCGTCAGAACCAGCTCGGGCCCACCTGCCTTTCGCCCTGGGTGGTTTTCCCATGAACGCCTTCATTTGCCAGATCACGCTGTGACGTGCCGTGGCATTCATTCTGAACATTCTTTTTCAAGGTAATGTTATGGGACCCTACTTCGCTTTCTGTGCTGTGGTGGATGGTATTCAGTACAAGACTGGACTGGGGCAGAATAAAAAGGAGTCCAGATCCAATGCAGCGAAGTTGGCTCTTGATGAGCTGCTCCAGCTGGAAGAGCCTGAGCCAAGAACCCCAGAAGCATCAGGTAAATACCTTTGATTATAAAGCGTTGGTAAGAGGAATTTTCCAGAAGGAATCCCCTGGAAGTGTTACGCTAATGAAGAGGTACTTGGCATCTAGGCGATGGAAGGGTGACTCCCTCCCTCGGTGTCTAGATTGCTGGGTGTTCAGTGGTAAATATTTCACCGGTGAGCGGGGGTGGGGGGGGGTGGCGTTGCCGACCTGCCTGGCGACCTGTCAGGTCGTGGTGGCCTGCGGGGCCGGCCTGACCTTCTGTAGCTTTCTGGACACTTGCACCTCACGCTGCCTATTTAGCACTTAGTGGTTTCTCATGCAGTTTTGTGACATTTGCCTGGGTTAAATTCAGTGTTGGTGGAGTTACTCGAGGAAGTAACAGCCTGAGGTGTAGTACAGCTGTCAGTCAAGAATGGAAACTCCAGGCCTCCCCGTGGCGCAGCGGTTACGCGCTGCACTGTGGAGCTGTCGGCAGCGGCGACGCGAGCTCGACGCCCAGCTGGGGAGATTCCCACATGGTGCCGCAGACCTCTCCCGCCTCGCCCGCTGCTCCCCGCAGCAGTGTATTTCTGAGCTGCCTGTTCTGCTCCCCGCTCTGTCTCTGGTGAACCCTCTCGCCGCCCCACGCCTCTGGCCTGCACCCCAGCTGGTGTGCAAAAATAAATCTTAAAAAAAAAAGAAAGGAAACTCCAGAATTAGATGGCCTGGGTTGAAGGAGCAGTGTCCCCAGACACCGAGTTAGTCACTCTCTGGGCCTCACTTGGCTTTGAGCGGGAGGGCGGCGGCCTCAGGTGGTCACTGCGGCGGGCCTCCCCGGTCGGCAGCCCCACGCGCGGGGCGTGTGGGCACGGTTGGCCGGGTCCTGGGTGCCGAACGCATCTTGACTTGCTGGAAACAAGGCGCATTCAAAAACACTTAAATTTGACTAAAGCAGTGACAGTAAATTCATTCTTTAGAAGTTCAAACCAGCACTTATTTCTCCTACTCGGCCTTTTTGTTTTGGTTTATTTCAGTTTTTCTTTTGTGATGCTTCCCTTTTTTGGTTCTTTGGGTTGAATTTTTATTTCACGTAGTAATGAAGACGCATTTATTCAGCTCCGTCTCGTAAGTGTCAACGTGCCGTCTTTCTCATTGCTTTCAAACAGCTTGTCGTCTTTGGCCGTAATAAGGACCTAGTGTGTTTGGTTCATTTCCGTGTTACTTTCTGTTTGGTGGGGCCCTGCCCGCCAACCCCAGTCCACAGAGCCCCGCACAGCCCTCTGCGAACTGGACCCCTTGTCCGGTGTGCCAGAGGCAGAGAAGGCCAGCAGGCGGCGGGACTGCCTCCCTCCCCCCGGGTGGAGAGTTCCTCCAGCCAGACTGAGGGGGTTAAAAAATCGAGCACTGTGATAGGCTTCAGGCCATGATTTTCTCGAAGAATTCTCCCACCACTGAATTGAACACAGGAATCGTGTCTGACTTGGGCTTAGATAGGATGGTGATGGTAAAGGTCTTAAAAGGGCTAGTGCTAGAGATCTCTTCATTCTTTTCAGTAAAATACTTTTACTTGCTTTGTACATGTTATTTGGCCTATAAATGCAATGGTTTTACATTTTTTATGGGTTAGGTTTTTAATTCACTATGAAATTAGTCCTTTCATTTTATTTTATATGTATTTATGCATCCCATGATTTGCATTTTTACTCAGTTATTAGTGGCCATAAGTTCACAAAAGCTTTCAATTTTTTTAAAGTCCAGTTTGTCTCTTTTTGTCTGTTTCCTGTACCTTTGGCGTCTTCTCCAAGAAATCCTGACCGAGCCCAGGGTAGGGGACCCCCCCCCCCCCGTTTCATCTTCTGTATCTCATTGTTGTGGCACTGCCATCTGGACCTTTTTTGTTTTTTAAAGATTTATTTATTTATACACACAAGCTGGGATACAGGCCAGAGGCGTGGAGCGGCGAGAGGGTTCACCAGAGGCAGAGTGGGGAGCAGAACAGGCAGATCAGAAACACACTGCTGAGGGGAGCAGCGGGCGAGGCAGGAGAGGTCTGCCGCGCCATGTGGGATTCTCCCTGGCTGGGCATCGAACTCGCATCGCGTGCCGCTGACAGCTCCACAGCGCAGCGCTCAACAGCTGCGCCACCGGGGAGGCCCTGCCATCTGGACCTTTGCTGCATAGTAGCCTGTCTGTAGAGAACATCGGGCGAGGCCTCCGTCTCGGTGCCTGGCCTGTGGGGTGCAGTTTCCCAGACTCCCTTGTTACGTTGCCCCCTGAATGGTGGCAGTGCCTTGTCAGGAACCGTTGGACCACAACACAAGGATATGCCTGAGGGCGCGCTGGTCTGTCTGTCAGTAACACAGTAGCCCTGATGGTCGCCGCGCGTATTCAGTGATATGAGCATGTGTGTTCTCCAAGCCTGTTCTTCCTTTTCAGGGTTATTTTGCCTCTTTGTACATGATGTTTTAGATTTGAGACCAACTTGTACAGTCATGCTTTAATTATTTGTGAGCAGGATTTAATCTCTTCAGTAGTTTTCATTCCCTTGAGCCCTGCCCACTCGAGTAGAGGGACAGCTGTCTCTGAGTGAGCTATGCTTGTTGCAGGGCCGGCCTTGTGGCTGTGGCCGCACTTGCTGAGCGTGAGCGCCCCGAGGTGGCGCTGGCAGGCTTGTCTTGCGGGCTCTGTACATTGAGCCACTTCTCGTCCCGCTGCAGAGCGCGCTGGGGGCCTCGGGGAGGGGCTGACTCTGCTCCTGGAGCGCCTCTCTCCAGCTGTCCCCGTCTTTATTGTCCTGGTCTTGTTTTTCCCAGATTCTCTGACTCTGAAACCAAACTAGAAGAGCCGTCACAACGAATAGGATTAAAAACCTTGAAACTTTGTGGTGTTTCCCTAGAAAACCGCCCGGTGAAATAGCATTAAGATTCTCACTTTTGTTGGCATGTTAATTTAAAATGTCTTGGGCCGTGTTACTGCTAATAGGAAATTGTTCATCAGCATCTAAAACAGGGTTTCGTTTTCACCACTTTTCACAACATTACTTCTATTTTAAAGACTAATAGTAGTAGCATGAGGTCAGGAAACCCAGACACTTGTTTGTGGTGAGCTGAACGGGTATTGGGTGGCCCAGAGCTGACAGGCGTACACAGAAAGCAGTCCCGCGCTCTGCTGCGGAGCGAGCGGGCGGCGCTGACCCCTGGTGTCCTTCATTTCCAGGCCCCCCGCCTATCCCTGCAGAGCCTGCGGGTTCCCCGGAGCCGGCCTACGTCTCCAAAGTCCATTACGGTACGGAGTTCCTTTCTGCTCTTTTTTTAAGAAGAACAAACCCATTAAAAGGTGTAACAGTGGGATCAGAACGTGCAGGAACGGAAACAGGAATTAGGATTCCAACAGGCTTCACTCGTGGCCCTATCAGTGTGTCGGCGTCTGCTGCTGAGGGGCCCTTGGAGCGGCATGTCTGTCCTGCTGCCTGTCAGCACCGCCGGGGTGGGGCAGCTTGGCCTTGTGGGCACCCGTGCGCCGTGGCCGCGGATAGCAGGTGCCCCTGAGAAGGTGAACAGTGGTAAGACGCGGCGCCTTTCTAGGGCCCGGTTCTAAACTACACGTAGTAACCGGGCAGATTCTCTGAACGGCCTGGGACGTACTTGCTGTTCTTTATCCTCATTTTGCAGCTGAGGAACCAGCAGCAAAAAGTCTGAGGGCTTGACAGTGAGTGAGTGGTGAGCCAGGATTTGAACCCAGGACATCTGGCACCAGGGTCATGCTCCCCAGCCTGAGCGCTTGAAGCCCACCTGCCTCCTGGCACTGGCCCTGCCCAAGGGGCTTGTGGACAGCAGACGTGCCCGAGTTCCCTCTAGTGGGGAGTGTGTGACCCCCGGGCTGGGCAGCTTCTGGCAGGACTCGCCCTTCCAGGGGTGCCGGGGGGGGGCATCCCCTCATGATGAACGGAGGCCGTGGGGGCAGACAGGAGCCACCTGCCCTCTGTCCCGTCCCTGTGCCCAAGCCTGTCACACTAGCATGAAATGGGGAGTTTCCATCGTTCTCTGCTGAAAGAAAACGGGGAGCGGGGAGGAGAGAGATCAGAGAAACGACTTATGTCCTATGTGAGGAGGAGATGGCTCATCGGCCGCACGGACTGCTGTTTTGAGGACACGGGAGTGCGGCGACTGACTCCGCGCGCGGGATGACCTGCCCGCGCGCCCGTGCGTGCCCTGAGGTGGCGGGGTCGGGCTGAGGTCTGCGCCCGAGAGAGGCCCCAGGCCAAGCAGAAGCAGACTCAGGCGCTGGGCCTGGCCCCGGCCCGTCCGAGGAGGGGTCTGCAGGCGCTTCTTGGCTCGCGGCCGGACGTGCTGCTGTCCAGCCCAGGTTAACTCTAGAAAGGCCGGGAAACGAGAGGGTTTCGGTGGCGAAGCAGGTCTGAGTTGTGAGCGCCTCATTCGTGTTCTCCTGCATGAGAGCCAGAAAGCGGTTCGCGCGCCTTAGGTGACGTGGGCGCCAAGCCAGGGACGGTGCAGTGCCGTGCCGTGCGCCTGCGGTTAGATGAAAGAGCGGGGCCGATGTTGCTGCCTCTCCCCTCAGCACTTCATTTTGTGGTTAGCTCTGTGATTGTTCCGTTGCTCTTTGATGATAAGACTTTGTTTTCGCCAGGAAGAAAGCATTCACAGTGTTAGCACAGAAAAATTCCGGGTCAACAAACAGGAACATGTAAGAGCTGAGTTGTATGCAGTGAGCAGAAGCTGCTTTTAGCCCCTTCCCCGTCTCCCCCACCCTTGCCCCACCTCTGGCACCCGCCAATCGGTACTCAGGTTTTTGGCTTAGGGGGTGCGGGGTGTTGTCTGGTGGGTCTTTTAAGATTCCACATTTATGTGAGATCGTGCAGCATTTGTATTTTGCTGCCTGACTTAGCATGATATCCTCAAGGTCCATCCATGCTGTCGCAAATGACAGGATTTTCTTCCTTTTTTCATGACAGAATAATATTCCATTGTGTAGATAGACTGCATCTCTGTCCACTCATCCATGGAGGGACATTTAAGTCCCAGCATTTGACGCTTGCCAACGGTGCTGCCGTGGACGTGGGCTGCAGCTGTCCTTTAAAGTTAGCGTTTGTGTTCTTTGATAAGTACCTGAAGTGGAATTAATTGCTGGATCACATGGAAGTTCTAGTTTTAATATTTTGAGGAAATTCCGTATTTTCCCTTAGTGAACGGAACGGAGCGTGTTTCGACTGTCACAGAGGTCAGGAGCCTGGCGCCTCGGGGGGCGGGAGCTGCCTAGGCCGTGCGGCCCGGCTGTGGTGGTGGCTGTGTGCTCAGGCGCACAGCGGAGCCTCTTCGTGAGAAGCAGCCTGTTCTCCTGGAATGGAATGCCTTTAAGTCACAGTCGGGACACAAACGATAACTTCTCCTAGATACCTATAAATTCTTAACTCGTCTAGCTGTAAGGTCGTGGTCAGAATAATGTTCGCCTCTGGGGAAAAGCATAATGCTCTTCAAAGTAACAGTTGTTGTTTTTTCCTAGAAGGGAGACACATTCAGTATGCAAAGATTTCGCTGATCATAAAAGAAACGTTTAATCAACTAATTTTTAATAATTCAGAATACCTGAAGTGCAGTAATTCATTGGCTGCTTTCATCATTGAGCGCGGTAAGTCCAACGTGTGGCTTTTGTTGGTTTGTGGGAGCGCCTGAGCCCCTGGTGACCCGAGCGCGTTTCGGGGTTTCGTTGACTCCCCTGCCCCTGTTGACGGACGTGCGGCGCAGACTTGGGGTGGGCTTTCCCGGCGGTGTGGGTCACGGAGTTCCGAGGCTCCCAGAGCTGGGGCTCTTGGCCGACCAGGAGCCGGCGGGCCTGCAGCGTGGGGAGGGGCTCGTGGGCCCCTTCATCACGCTGAGACGGGCGCTGCGAGGCCGCCCCGCTTTCCAGCCCGGCGAGATGTCAGGGAAGGGCCGTTCGGTCTACCCGCGGTGAGTGATTCCAGCTGCCTGTTACCTTTTATTTAAACCTGACGTTATAACTTGGTCATTAATTAAAATGTTTTGATTTTTTGTTGATCCCTGAATAAGGGATACTGACTTCTGAATAGATGAGACAGCGGCAATTTGAGATTTGCTTCCTAAGGAGTTTTTATGAGCTTGTAGAAAGTCTAAAATGAGAAAACTTAGAAATTGTACCAAAGCAAAAGAAAGACACGCGAGTTCCTGGATCAGAGAACAGATAGGGTTAAATCTGTGGGAATGGGTGTGATTTTAGCTGAAACTTGAAGGGTTGGGGGGCTTGGGTGAGGAGAGGGGGAGCGTGCTCTCAGAGAAGGACGTGGGCCGCGAGGGGGTGACCCCACTGCTGGCGTCAGGGTGCACAGGACAGGGAGGGGCGCAGAAGCCGGCAGGAGCTGTGTTGGGCGGTGGCGGTCGCTGCTGGGGCTTCAGCATCAGACCAGCCTCCCCGCGGGGCGGGGCGAGGCCGGGGCTGCTGCGGCACCTCTGCTTCAGTTCTCCTGTTTCCAGAGACAGAAATAGCGGCCTCCACTGCTGGGGTCGTCAGAATTAAAGGTGATAGAAGTCAAATCTTTGGCACGGCACTTGGCATTTAGTAAAAACTATAAAATTACCTTTGTGATGAATAAGAGGAATTGATGTATAGGCAATCAGTGGTCACAACCAACTTTTCTAAGAAAAGATGACAGGGCTGGACCTGACTCGAGAGCTGCGGCTCGGGCGCCCACGGCGAGCGCCCGCCCAGCGTGGGAGAGGCAGAGCCAGCACGGGCGCTGTGATGAGGTGGTAGCCACAGCGAATGACACAGGACGAATGAAAGACCATGTTTCACGGTTGCAAAGGAGAGTGGACTCTCCACATACAGGCCAGCGGCAGGCCCGGCGCGGCTGCACGGAGCAAGCTGAGGGGTTCAGAAACGGGGGGCTGCATGGGGCCTGAGCGCCTGCCCCTCGCGGCGGTCTGCGGGCAGAGGCCGGCTTCCTCCGTGGTGCTCTGAGCCTCCTTCACCCTCGGGGCGGGGCGTGGTGCCGGCTCGTCGGGGCAGGGAGCTGGGCTCCGGGGCAGGGCCCAGGGATGGCCGGAGGCGCTTGTTGCCCTGGGGAAGTTTATTAGCGGAGGACACTGCAGTCTGCGTTGTGGAGACTTCCAGTGGGTTGAGAACGCTGGGAGTCCGTGTGTGTGCTGTGCCACACAGGGCTCAGCCGGCCGCCCATCCAGGTGGGGAGCAGTGTGGACCGGGGGCGAGGCCGCTCCCGCGTCTGACCCCCAGGGCTTCCTGGAGGACGCCGCGTGCTCGTCGGGCGGCCGCGCTCCCGGTCAGCGTCTTCGGCTCTGAAGGGGAGACGGACGTGGCGGTCGGGCTGACCGCGCCCCTTCCTTCCAGCGGGCCAGCACGAGGTGGTGGCCGTGGGCACCGGCGAGCACAACTACAGCCAGTGCGTCAGGCCCAGCGGCCGGGTGCTGCACGACACGCACGCCGTGGTCACCGCCCGGCGGTCCCTGCTGAGGTAGGCCGGCCGCAGCGCCGCCGCGGGCGTGGGGCACCCTGGGGACTGGGCCCGGCGCTCGCGTGAGTGAGCCACGGCGGTTTGTTTCAGGTACTTCTACAGACAGCTGCTGCTCTTCTACAGCAAAAACCCTGCCATGATGGAAAAGTCGGTGTTCTGCGCCGAGCCGGGCTCTGAGCTGCTCACGCTCAAGCAGAACGTCAACATTTACCTCTACATGAACCAGCTGCCTAAAGGGTCAGCCCAGATTAAGTCGCAGCTGTAAGTATGGTGGCGCGTGTTTCCTTGAGCAGCGAGAGGGCTCGTCTCCCACATTCTGAACCCCGGGGGCAATGCCACAGCCCCCTGGGGCCGCAGACCCCCTCTGCCTGACCCGAGATCAGGTTACTGCTGCCCAGCTCCGTCCGTCGGTCACTGTCGCTGGCCCCTGTGCTCCTGGAAGCCCTGTTTCTGGCTTTACGGCTCTGTGAGCTGCAGGGAAATACGGGCGTAGGCTGTGGAAACGCCAGAACAGGGCTCGGCAGGACGGCGTGCTCTTCAGCTCGCCCTTTGGCCAAATGTTGGCGTCTCGATAACGAGCGATCTCAGCAGGAGCCCGAACGGGTCGGCCGGCACAGAGAAGGAAGGCGCACCCAGGTCTGGGCGTTAGAAACCTGCTTGGGATTTTGTTGAAGTAATTCAGAAAATAAGGGCAGTGAGTGTCCCTGACGACAAACTCTAAGAAAATTGATTTCAGACTTCATCATTTTAACATGTTTTGTCAGAAGTGAAAGCTGTCGTTTTTTCCATTCCCTGCTTTTGTAGTTCAAAAAATTTCCTAGAGAAAGATAAGCACAGACGTGGTGGGACAGAGGAGCATCTTTCACTTGTTTGAGGGGCTGAAGGGGGACAGTGACAGAAACGCGTCTCTGCTGGAAGCGCCCGGGGGGGCTTCCGCCTGGCGCTGGCTGCCCCCCCGTGCCTCCCTGGGCGCGGACCTGCAGCTGGGGCGGGGGTGGGCAAGGTCCTCGGCGCTCTGCGAGGCGGCTCTCTCCTCCCCAGACGCCTCAACCCGCACTCCATCTCCGCGTTTGAAGCCAACGAGGAGCTGAGTCTGCACGTGGCGGTGGAGGGCAAGACCTACCTGACCGCCCACTGCCCGGCCGACGTGGCGAACCGGGTCAGCAGCATGTCCTCCAGCGACAAGCTGACGCGGTGGGGCGTGCTGGGGCTGCAGGGCGCCCTGCTGAGCCACTTCGTGCAGCCTGTGTACATCGGCAGCATCCTCGTGGGTGAGTGGCCAGGAGCCCGAGCCGCCGTCCTGCCGCGCTCCCAGGGGACGCGCCTCAGGCGCGCTGCGGGCCCCCGGGAGCCGGGAGTGAGCAGTGCGCTCAGCCGGTCAGGCGTGCGCGGCTCTGAGACGTGCGCTCGCTCTGCCCCGCATGGTTCTGAAGAGGGTGCTGCTGTGAGCTGCCCGGGTTTGCAGCTCCTGTCCAGTCATGGCTGCGACGAGAACCCTGTCCAGTGCCCCTCGGGTCCCTCGCCGTCGGGTGGCCTTGCCCCGGGCGTGTGGGCAGCAGCTCGGGCGGGCGGCTGTGGCCGACGCCGCGCTCCCTGGGGCTGCGGCCGCTCTCTGCAGCGCGGTGGGCTGGCCGCCTGCCTGGACACTGCGCCGTGCGCTGCCGCAGCGCTCCTCCTGGGTTTGGCTGAAATCAGTTGTAGCGGGAAAGGGGCGCCGCTGTTCTCGCGCTAGATGTGTTTTCTGCGTGTGTCCGTGAGCCGTGTTCTTGGCTCCCAGTCTGAAGGCGTCGGGTGGCGCTTCCCATCCCCAGCGGCGCCTGGCGCCGGCCCCCGTGCGGCTTCCTCACGCCCGCCTCTGCCGCGTCCCTGGGCCCCGCCGGCCACATCCTGCTCCCCGACTTGGTTCTCCGACACGGCCACCGTTCTGTGTTGGTGACCTGCCTCCTTTGGCGCTCTAGTCCCGCACTTATTTTAATGACCTCCCAAAGCTTGTGGTGTGGCCGTCGCTTTAACCGAAACGGCCGCTCTTTGAGTCATTTTGTTGTGAAAGTGGAGCGGGGTGCCGGAGCAGGGGCGGTTTGCGGCCTCAGATGTGGAGCAGTGACCTGCTTCCTCCCCCGGCCGCCCGCCACGTGGCACCAGAGGCCAGGAGGAAGCAGAAAGACCAGTTTCTTTCTGAGTCTTAGCTTTGGGTCTCCGGACTGCCGTCCTTTTCTGTAGAAGATTTTGCTTGGAATGGAATATCTGTCTGTCACTGGACGCAGGCGCTGAGCGGGGCGGGGCGCAGTACCCGGGCATAGAGTGGACGTCGGGCTGTCCTGTCACTCGTTCCTGCTCTTCCCTTGGGGAGTTGGACTGCGGGTGCCCACCCCCTGTGATGGCAGCTGTCTGTGCCCGCCCCTAGGTGACGGCAGCTGCCAGGACACCCGGGGCCTGGAGATCGCCATAAAGCAGCGCGTGGATGACGCCCTCACCGCCAAGCTCCCCATGTTCTACCTGGTCAGCAGGCCGCACATCAGCCTGGTCCCCTCCGCGTGTCTTCCGCAAGCCGCCTCGGAGTGCAGGTCCCTGAGTCTGAACTGGGCGCAAGGGGACATCTCGCTGGAGGTCGTGGACGGTCTGAGCGGGAAGGTCACAGAAAGGTCAGCATTGCTAATTTCTTTAAAACTCGCGTTTTCTAAGCAAACAAAAAAAGACATTGTAATACTTTGAACTTTTTCTGGACAAGTTATCATTAATCATGACTGTTGGGGGTATTTACTGATTTTTAAAGTGCCTCTTTGATGAGAAGACAGGCTGAGGAAGTCACATTAAGTCCCCGCAGCGCCGGTGCTGGGCTCAGGGCTCAGGGCTCAGGGCTCGCTGGCTCCTACTGCCAGGCCTGGGTTTCTGCAGCCGGGCTTCAGGAATCGCCTCTGACACGCCCCCCACCCCCAGAGTTGCGCCGAGCACCCCCGGCAGGAGAGCTGCTGTGCGGTGTCGTTCGGCCTCACGACAGCCCTGTGGCGGTGCTGCTGCTTTTCTGCAGGTAAAAGCTGGGTTGAGTCCTTGCTTAAAGTCGCCGGTGGTGTGGACACAGCCAGACAGATCGGTCCAATTTGGACGTTTCCATTTTATTTCTGGGGTTTCTTGGTGACGCGCCCCCGTCGATGAGCGTATGGAGCTAGAGCCTTTCAGTGTGAACGTGCATTTATTAGGCTGGTCACACACAATGTTAAAAGGTGGTTCAATCGGTTCCTTGGTGAAGACGGCCTCTGCGAGCCCACGTTCGAGCCCTGCTAGCCTCCCCGCTTGAGCTGGTCAGTGCGGGTCAGCTGCCTCAGCCAGGACGCCCACGCACTTCCCGCTTTGAATCGACATGAGGAGTGCGGATGGCCACACGTGTGCAGACAAGACAGCCGGCTGTGAGCGACACTCCAGAGCTGTTCTCTGCGAACAGGAGGTGACAGCACAGCGAAGCAGTTAACACGGCTGAAACAGACGTGGCTTCTTATAGCTAAGCGCCTCCAGAGGCGTCTGTGATCGCAAGGCCAGCAGATGTGACCCGAATCTCATTGCGCACAGGACACAGAGCAATAGAAAGTGTGACTCACAAGACCGACAGGACAGTCGGGCCTATCTGTGCCACAGATAGCGCCTGGTGTGTCCCCACGGCAGGAAGACCGCATGCTGCGAGGAGAGGGGCCGCCTCAGGCCCAGGCGGGTCCCTGGGGCCGACAGTGTGGCATATAAATAGCAGCGGGGTTGAGGTACTAACTTATTTAAAACCCTGTGTCTAAAATACAAAGTCCACCTGCTTCCTGTGGACCTAAGGAACACTGAGGAAAACTGGCCACAAGCAAGGCTAAGAGAAAGCCTCAAATTCTGAAGAGTAAAAGCAGTGTAGACCACATCCTCTGGAATGACTTAATCAGGAGACCAGGGCCTCCTCTGACTGGGGAAAAAGTTCTCCCAGTTTTGGTTAAAAGAGGAAATGTAAAATTAAACTACAGGATTTTGGAGAACAGGGTTTGAAGGCCTAACCCCAGGACTGGCAGGACTTGCTCCCAGCAGAGCGGGGGCAGAGCTGAGTGAAAGCCAGCACCCGAAGTGTGGGCCTCACCAGTCAGAGCGACATTAAACACATACGCAGTCAAGCGCTAGGAAACAGAGAAAGTTAAGATTAACCACAAAACGTGGACTTTTCTGGATATGTGTTTAGCTAATCTCAGGAGATAACAAGGAAGTAACTAAGAGAAAAGTAGAAGAATCTTAAGAACCTTCTTTGATCAACCCTGCAAATATACTTGGAAACCTGGATGAAAATCATCAGTTCTTAGAAGAGAAATTATTTCTAGAACTATCCAGAAGAGAGAAAACTCCGAACAGGTTATTTTCATAAGAAAGTTACCAAGAAGGAACCTACTTTTTTCCCCAAAGAAAGCACCATTCTGAGGTGGCTCGGGAATTTTACAAATCTTTAAAATAAGAAACAGCCGGTGTTCTCCCCAAAGGGGAAAGCACCCAGATGCTTTAACAAGAGTGCCGTTGATACCGAAAACTGCTGCCCCCTTCAAAAGTTGTGGACTTTTGGACTCAAGTAAAATTCCTGAGTGAAACTTTGGAAAGCAGAATCGAGCAGGGCCGGAGAGAGACGCCGTCCCCGTGCAGCTGTCCCCCAAGGATGTGGAGGGAAGCACCTCATGAGGTTGATGCCAGGTTAGAAACTCGTTAGTGTTACCTGTCGTCATAATTTAGGAAATGGAATATCTTCCTCTGTGTCAATTCTAAGAAGGCATTTGTGCAGCTCACAACTCTTCTGGATAAAGATCCTCAAGAAAAAAGGAGCAGCCAGACACAGTGTCAAGGACCAGGCGCTGGGCCAGCGGCGTCCCTGAGGCCAGTGGCGGAGCTCGGCCGGGCAGGACACAGCGCACGCCTCACGGCTGCCCGCTCTCGCTCCCGCGTTTGAGCAGGAGGCGGCGTGAGAGGAGACGCAGCGCGGGAGCCGAGGCGGCGAGGCCGGCAGTGCCCGACTCAGGCGTGCTCAGCGCCGCCTGCGAGCCGCCTCGGCCCCCGCAGTGCCCCTGGCTCCCGGGGCTGGGCTGGACCCGGTGGGAGCCAGGGGGGCGCGGCAGCGCAAGGCCAGTCCCAGCCGCTTCCCGTGGAGACCAGCGGGTCCCGCAACGTGTGAGCACAGGCCTGTCGTGGCCGAGCCTGGGCCAGGCGTGTCGCAGTGTGAAGACGTCCACGGCCTCAGACCCCGCTGGCCAGCCAGTGCGCTCCGTGGGCACCCAGAGGACCAGGCCCGCCCGCACACCTGCTGCTGGAGCTGGGCTCTGCACACGGCAGCGAGCCCCGTACCACTTCATGAGCTTCGACACTTGTTTCTGCGCGTGTGAGCGTGGCCCCGGCAGGAATGCGACACGCCTTGCCATGCCCGAGCACATGCCTGGCCCCTGGCCAGTCCACTGTATGAGGCTGGATAGCCAGCGGCGTTTTGCTCCATGCAATACCAGCGTTCCGAATGTCTGTAGTCTGCTCTAGTTGTTAACGTAATACCGAACAACTTAAGTTGTGATTTCATAAAAGAAGTTAGCGTCAGAAAGCAAACGTTCAGAATGACGTATGTATATTTCACTACACACATCACCCCTAATGCCGATGTATTTGCAGATGGTAGGTTGATTTTAAGCCCCAGAGCTGGCAGCTTGAACCCCACGCTGTGACGAGGGGTGGTCTGTGATGCTGGTCCCTTTTCGCTTCAGCTCCCCGTTTAAGAGCGGCGTGTCCATGGCAAGCCGGCTTTGTAAGGCTGCAATGCTGAGTCGCTTTAATCTGCTCGCCAAAGAAGCGAAAAAGGAAGATTTACTTGAAGCCAGTACATACCACGCCGCTAAGGTGAGTCTTCACAGGAACGCTGCTGTCCGGGGAGATGAGGTTTAAGACAGTAATTTTGCGATATGTAGCAGAAGTTCTTCAAGTGGTCCTGAGTGTAAGAGGCGGTCGTGATGGGAGGGGCCGCGCCGGCCAGTGTGAGGCAGCCGCCTGGCCTCGCCCTGTCTCGACAGCCACAGCTCGTTTGGCCTGGAGGCACGAAGTGGCGACCGCATGTCCTGTGCCCAGCAGCTGGGCTGGCCAGGGTGTGGGAGGTCTAGTGATGCGCCATCTCAGAGCCCCATGCAAGTTTTCCTACCCCAAAGTGTATGATTCAGGCTGGACAAAGTAGGCGATGGGGGTGATTTTTTTCTCTCTTTAAAAATGTTTATTTTTTTAGTATTACAAGCATACTACCTGTTGAAGAATTGGACAGTTTTTAAAAATTACTTGAAACTCCAGCTACTATTCAGATACACTTTTAATCCTATAAGCATTTTATTTCCATTTCTTGGCCTATATACTCTGTGTGTATTCATGTGTTTTAAAGTATTAACATACTGGATGGTCCCTTTCTTTTCACTCTACACAGTGTAACTTGAGTATTATCATCATGCGACACATCCATGTTATCAAATTATATACAAATTGTTTCTGACAGTCTAATTTTACTAGTGTGTGTGTGTGTGTAAATACTGTGTAAAAGTCTCCTAATTTTTCCAGTTACCTCGGTGCTCAGACTGTCAGGCCAACCTGTGAAGCCTGCATGTGCAGGACACAGCTTTCGGCATGAAAGGCTATTCAGACAGCCTCTGGTTTGGGTGGAATGGGCAGGTGGCCGGTGAGCACAACAAGGACAAGTGTAAAACTGGGTAAACTTTCAGAAACCAATCAACTTGGGAAATTGAGTAAAGGCAGAACACATTCCAGAGGGTAACTCTGTTCTGGAGAAATTGCTCAACTTTGGGTAAGAACCAGGAAGCACGCCGCCCTTTGCCTGCGGCTGCTGCGGCGCTGTGGTCCCTCACTGCTCAGGACGCCGCCACTCGTCTGGGCTGCGCAGGCCATCCGGCCGCTGCGCAGGCCGTGCGGCGCAGCTGCAGCTGAGAGGGCAGGAGTGCAGCAGAATGCGCTCCGAGCAGCACAGGGTCGAATCGGAAATAGTGACGGTGACTGGAACTACCCGTTTGGAGATTAACGGCTTCAGCTCTGCATGACTGAATCAAAGAAGAAATGGCAAGGGGAATTCAGAAATGCCTTGATGCGAATGAAAATGTAAAATACAACACGTTACACACTTTGGAGCGTGATCAAACAAGCGCTTAGAAGTTGATGACTTTAAATGCCTATGTTAGAAAGGCAGAGAACCCTCCATCAGCTCCGTGAGTTTCCAAGAAGCTGGAAGAGCAAGGGGAGTGAGTAGCAGGGGCCCCCGTAGGGGGAGACGGGCGCCAGTGCCGCGCAGGACCAGCGCAGGACCAGAATCGGGAGCTTGGCCGCTGAGACGGGCCACGGAATCGGTGGCCCTCTGGCTAGACTGACCGAGAGGACGAGCAGATGGAGATGGCAAAAGCCTGGACGGAGGTCCCAGAGTGGAAGGGCCGTCGGCGCCGCGGGGCGGGGCAGGGGACACGGGACCTGGCCAGGCGTGTCTGAGCCGCTGAAGGAGAGGTGGGCCGTCTGCCGGGGTGTCTCTTGCAGGGTCGCGGCCTGTCTGCCCCACGCAATCTGCTGTCTCGCCCAGTGGCCCCCCGGCCCCCAGTTTCTCAATCGCATGTTAGGGTTTGTTTTTGGTTTAGTTTTGACCTGTTACTTTCTCGCACTGCACGTGTCAGTGTCTCTGGTGTTCCTTTCTCCTTGGGGCTTTCTCCCCCCGCAGCCTCCGGCCGCCCGTCTGCGGTCATGGGGCCCGCTCGTGCCCCGCGGGCGGTGTGCCGCCGTGCAGCCCTGCGTCTGCCCTGGGCGCAGAGCTGTCCCCGTAACTCAGCAGTTGCAAATCGGGCTGCAGCACACAGGAAAGTTTTTTCCCTAAAGAAAATTACAAATAGATGAAGTTTATCGTCTAAACAGTACAAATCCCACAAAAACTTTTTCAAAATAGAGAACTTCATGCTCGTTTTATGAGGCCGGAATAATCCTGAGATCAAACCAGACAAAACATCACAGGAAATGGAAGCCGCATACCGGTTATCTCCGGAGCACAGGCCCAGCCGCGCCCCACGAACGGGCGGGGTGGGCGACCAAGGGCCTGCGCGGGTCTTCGGGCGGCGCCGCCACAGTTTACCTGCTCTTTGTCTCCGTAATGCGCAGAATCCGAAGTCAGACCCTCCTCACGGAAGCCCAGACTCTACCGATAAAAGTGTGGAAGAGAAGGAACAGCGACCTTCGGACTCGCAGAGTCTGCCAGAAACAACCATCGTGTGCAAACTCACCCAGCACCTAAGAGCAACGTCGAAAAACATGCCGGGAACGAACCTCCAGGAGCAAAACCGGGAAGCTGCTTCCTCCACAGCGGCGCGGCGCGCCTGCTGGCAGGCCTGGCGGCGACAGCCCCTTGCCCAGGGATTGCAACGTCCGTCGCGGAGAGATCCGAGGCGGCGCGGGGCGCGCAGCGTTGTGAGGCGCCGCCTCGTGCCCCCGCAGCCCGGGCGCCGGCAGCCTGGCGTGGCCGCATCTGAGGCGGCGGCCCGGAGCTTGCAGGGACGCCGGTGGGCCCGGGGCAGAGCCGGCCACGCTCCCTGTGGGCCTGGACGCCAAGGAAACGTAATGGGAAAAAGGCCTTCGTCAGTGGCTGGATTTTTCTGGGCAAAACAAAGGAACTTTTCTCAGTCATATGCAGAAATTAGTCACAGACCTGAAAATGGGTCACAGATCTGACAGAGCTGAAACTGTGAAGCCCCAGAGAGAAGATGCATCGTCTCCATCACGACGCCAGGAGCACCCGCTGTGCACGGAGACGTTCGGCGTCCACGCTGTGACCTAGGTTTCCAGGCAAGGTTAAGAAAGCGAGGAAGCCGGTCGGGTGGAAGAGAAGGCCGCAGTGGCGCCTCTGAGGAAGGCGTGGCCGGGCACTGGCGGCCGCGGCGGGTCTGTGGGCTCCCCAGACCCCTGGGGCGCAGAGGGCGCAGGGCCGGCGGGCGGGCGGGCGGGCGGGGCGGCGTGGGGTGAGCGGTGCGCTGCCGGCCGAGGGCGCTGTGCGTCCGTGTCTGGGGACTTCGGGAGGAGCAGCCCTCGGAGCCGGGAGTCCTGCTGCGGGGCTGGGCAGGAGGCGCCGCGGGCGGCCACCCAGGCAGCTGGGCTTCCGCGCCGGCACGAGGAGGTGAGCCCGGTGAGGTGCCTGCGCGGCTCGGGCTGCGGCGGTTCCCAGCTTCGGGCGTGAGAGGGCGGGTGCCCCCAGGAGGCCGCGGGGCTCGGACGGGGGCCTGAGAGGAAGCAGCAGCCGGGAGCGTGCTCAGGGGCGCGGGGGGGCCGGCCGGGGCGCGGGCTGCTCGGGCCGGCCTCTGACTCGCCCTTTCCCCGCAGCGCCTGTCGGGCCCCTACCAGGAGGCGAAGGACCTGCTGCGGGGCTACCTGCGGCAGCACGGCTACGGCGCCTGGATCGCAAAGGCCCCCTGCATGGAGCAGTTCAGCGTGTGACGCGGCCACACTGTCCTATTAAACGTCTTTTATTCTTGGTGCGTTTTGACTGCTGAAAATGCTTTTAAGGGCTGGGTGGGTTCCAGCTTTCAGAGTCCGTTTCGCAAGGGCAGTGTCCAAAGACGGCTGAAAACTTGCAGATGTTCAGGCCCGATTACACGGAGGCCGTGGGGACGGCCGGACGGGCCACGAGCGCCCGCGTTGGTGTTGGCGCCGCCGCTGCCGTGCAGCCTGTGCCAGGGCAGAGCGCGCCCTGGGCCACACGGCGGCGGCCGGCAGCAGGTGCCCGGCTGCGGCTTTTCTCGATCTTGGAATCTGAGAACGGAAACGACCGTGCGGCCGCTTGCTGGCCCGAGCGGGCTCGGCGGCGTGTCCCCAGGCGCCATTGCAAGACGGCCGCACCTCGGGCTGTCCCTGGAGGACCTTCTCCGTGAAGACGACGCGGGCCGCGGGGGTGCCGGGGCCACCTGCCTCTGGGCGCTGGACAGGCCGGACCGGACAGTCTGGTGTCAGGCAACTTGCCCGTCGTCTGGGCGTTTCCGCTCCCAGCGAGGCCGGTTTTCAGTTGTCTGTATCCTCGTGGATTAAACTCCGGCTCTTTCACCTGCTCCGCTGGTCGCATCCGCGGCTTTTGCTGGGGGTGGGGCGCCGCGGGGCCCAGGAGTCCGCGCGGTGGTGGTGCTGGCTGAGCCCCACCCCCTCTGGCGCTTGAAAACCCGGGTCTGCCGCTTCCACCGCCTCGCGTTGGTCCTTCCGGCGGCCCGTGTCCCCAGGGGCTCGCTCCTGCGCGCTGCCCCCGGCCGGCCACGGGCGGTGTCCATGCCGTCCGTCGGGAGGCGCCGCTGCGGCTCCACGCTGGCCCGTCCCGCTGCCGGCTCACGGGCGTGGGCGCGGCTCCCGCTGGCCGCTGCCGCGGGGCCGGTGCGAGGGGCCGGCAGCCTCTCCGGGCGTCCGGAATGACCGCCGCCCCCACCGGCCACCGTCGGGTGCCTGCCGCGCCCTCCAGCACAGCCCGGGTCCCCCGAGGCTTCCGGTGCTGTGGCCGAGTTGCCGTCCCCGCCCGCGCTGGCGCGGCAGCCCCTCGCCCGGCCTGGCCGTTTTCGTCCTGGTGCGCGAGCCGGCCCTGCCCGCGCTGGCGAGCGTTGGGGCCGTTCGCAGGCCGAGGCCGAGGGGCTGCCGCTGGCTGCGCCCCGCTCCCGTGGGGCTCGGGCCGCGCCGTCGCCCGTCTGCCCAGCGGGCCTGTCTGGAGGGGGCCGCGCGGCCGTCCAGCCCGGAGTCACAGAGCTGGGGACCGCGCGTGGGTCCCTCCCCAGGGCCTGCACGGCCGCGCGGCCCCGTCCTCCCGTCCCGGAAACGCGGGCGCGGCGGCACACTGCTCGGTGCCGGTCACCGGGAGGGTCAGGCCTTGAGAGGCCGCGGAGTGACGGCAAAGACGGGCAGTCGCGGGCGGAGGCCCGGGTGGGGGCGGACGAGGCGTCCCCGCCGCCTGGGGAGCCGCCGTGTTTCGGGGCCGGGCGGTGGGGGCGGCGAGCCCTGGCGGTGGCCGGGCCGGGCTGTTCCTGAGGGTCCCGGGTCCTCGAGGGCCCCTGCAGCCCCCAACTGGATGCGGGTGCCCGCTCGCGGGTCGGCGGGTGTCGCCCCGGAGGGCGCCGAGACCACGACCGGCCGGGAGTCCCGCCCCGGGGGTGGGGCCCCGCCTCGCGGGCTGCTGCGGGCGGCCGGGCTGGCCGAGCGGAGTGTGGGTGTCGCGGCGTCGGGGCCGCACGAGCCCTCAGCTGGGCGGGGGGCACGCGTCAGGCCTCTGCTCCCCAGTGATGACACCTCGGCTTGAGCGTCCACTTTATTAAATACTGAGTATTATACTTAATGATTCAGTACAAAAATAAATACTTTGGCATAAATAGGTGAACTTTTTAGAGCCCCTAGGGCTTACAGAAGAATCTTAAAAGATCCACATTTGTCACTGGAGACTAAAGAGTAGTCACAAGCGCTAGCACACAGGCGTCCAAAATAAATAGGCTTAAATATCTCAATAAATAGGAAGCTGCGGCTGGGGAGGCCCGCTCAGGCCGTCGTCAGGAACAGGCCCTGGCAGAAGGCGGCCCACGCGCTCAGGAACTCCGCGGCGCCGACCGCCCGGTCGCCGTAGGCGCACTCGGCCCCCGGCTCGCGCCCCTGGGGAGAGCAGGTGGTTAGTGCCGCGCCGCCCCCCGCCGCCGCGCCCCCCGCGCCCCCCGCCGCCCCCGCCGGCAGCGGGCGTCTGCGGCGGTGCAGACAGGCCGCGGCCGGGAGCTGACGGGCCTCCCTCCCGGCGGTCAGGCCTGGGGCTGTCCCGCCCCCTCCCGCCCTGCTCACTTCTGGGGGAGCCCCCGGGCCGGGGCCGCAGGGGTTTGATGGGACTCCTGCGACTGTGAGTCTCGCGTGGTTCTGCCTGACGGGGTTAGGAGCAAGCTGCGCTGTTCACTGGGGAGGACGGGCCGTCGGGAGGGGAGAGGCCCTGTGCGGGGCGGCGGGGCGCGGCCGCCGGGCGGGGGAGGCGCCTCTGTGGTTCCTGCTTCCTGTGCGCCGTCAGCCTGGCGCTGCTCGCCCTGACGCGAGCTAACTGCCTGGTCTTTTGGTCATTTAACAGCGGCCTTTTGCGAAACATCTTAGTCCTTCCCCCAAAGCCAGGGAGCCCCCCTCAGGAGCCCCTCGGTCGGCAGTGCCGGCCGTTTTGGGGACGCCGCCTCGCAGACGCCCTTGGGCGGCGCGGCCGGCAGGGGAGGGAGGGAGGGGGGTGCTCGCCGCGCCTCACCCCGAGCGCCTGGGCGGTGACCTTGATGTTGCCGATCAGCTCCTTGAGGTCGCGCACGTCCCGGTCCCGCGCCAGGCCCAGCGCCTGCTCCAGGTGCGCGAGCTCCTCCGCCAGGCACCGGAGGTGCTGCAGCTGCGTGACCTGCGGCGGACAGTGGGCGGTCGGCTTCCTGCCCGCCCCGCGCAGGCGGCGCCGCCCCGGGCCCGGAGGGCCGCTTCTGCACCCGCGCGGGCAGCTCTGCAGGGCGGTGCCTGGGGCTGGGGTGCGCCCTGGTTCCCCGCCCGGCCGAGGGGTCGGGAGGCAGCGCCTTGCCCCAGCCGGCGGAGGGGCCCGGGTGCGGCGCCGCGGCGTAGCCGCCTTTGGAGTAGACGCTTTCGCAGTTTCCACGCGGACGTTCCTTCTGGTTTGGAACAGACTGGCCTGGCCTCGGGAGACTGCCGGGCCGCGGGGACCCGGTGCGCCCACGCGGCGCCTTGGCGGCCGGCCCTGCCGTCGGCCCCGCGCTGTCCCTTCTCGCCTCCAGAGTTGGGAGCTGACGTGGGAACTGCAGGAGGCGTCGGGGTGCAGCTGCCGCCTCCGCAGGCCTCCCGGGGGGGCGCCCCGACCTGGCTCTCCAGCCCGAGGCCGCGCCGCCAGGGCAGCTGACACCGCGGGGTCTGAGCCGCCCCCGCCGCCCACCTGGCGCTGCCCGCGGCTGCCCTGTGGCCTGGGCGCAGCACGTGACCGCGCGGTCGGCGGGGCGGCTCGGTCTCAGCGGGAACTGCCCGGCGTGCGGCGAAGCCCCCGCCCCGCAGAACACGCCGCCGCCGGTGTCCGGCCTGGCCGGGCGCGCTGGCCCCCCGCCGAGCGGCGCTTACCTCCAGGGGCAGGTAGAACTGGAACGTGTGCATCCTGGGGAGCTTGGGGCCCCTGCGGTTCTGAGAAAGCAGAAGAGGGGTGAGTGCCGGCCAGAGGCCCCGGCCCCCGCCCCCGCCCGGCCCGGGCCCGCCGGCGCGTACGCTCAGGCCGTCCCGCAGGCGCTGCAGGTCCAGCAGCAGCGGCTCCAGCGGCGCGTCCCGGGCGGCGGGGGCGGGGGCGCCCTGGGCTGGCAGGGCGAGCGCCAGGGCCAGGCAGGCCAGCAGCGGGGCCGCGAGCATGGCGGCGGCGGCGGGGTCCGGGCTGCGTGCGGCCCAGAGGCCGGCCGCGGGCATTTATAGGCTGCATCCTGGAAAAACGGCCGGGGGTGTCATGTGTTTTACATATTACACATATTTTCACGAGCCTACCTGTGTGGCAAAAGCGTTACCTTTGTTTTTCCTCTTCTGATGACTCTTTGGAATTTCTTTAAACCCCCCAGAACTGACGGGCTGGACGTGGGTGAAATCCCTCTGGGCGCGGGCTCCTCGGCGCTCCCGCCTTCGGGTGAAGCAGATTTTCCTCCTCCAGCAGGGGCGGGGAGCGGCCTGCAGGTTGGCGCCGCCGCAGGCCGGGCTGGGGCGCGGGGCCGTGGACGCTCCGGCTGCGCCCAAACAGGAAGCGCGCTGGTTTCCTGGGGGGGGCTCCCTGCAGCGGCTGAGCTCCTGCAGCAGCCCCCCGCGGCTGAGCTGCGTCTCCCCGGGGCGCCGATCCTGCGCCCCGCGTGTGGCCGGACCCCGTGTGGCTGCCCCTCCCCATGCGGCGCCTCCGCAGTGCGGCTGCTCCGTGAACCCCCGTCCGGCCGATGCACCCCCACCCTGCTGTGGCCGCGCCGAGGGCCTCGCTCAGGCCTCCTGCGGCCGGCGCCGGGCCGGCGGTGATGGGCTCGGGGGCGGTGTCCACGGTCCCGGCCCACCGTGCCCGCCGACCGGGGCGGGTCCAGCCTCCGAGCCCCGCGCGGGCCGCACTGGGCGGGCGCCGGCGTGAGCCTGGAGGGGCCCGCGGGGACGCCGTGTGGACGCGGTGGCCTCGGAGCCCGCCCCGCCCCCGGCGCCGCGCGAGGGCAGCGAGGGAGACGCGGGGCGCGGAGCGGGGGTCCCCGCGCATGCGCAGGCGGCCCCGAGTTGCGCAGCTTTTGTTTTTGTTGCTAAAAAATGCAAATGTCCCTGCGCCTCTCACGCCGACCCCAGACCCACAGCCCGGCGGGGAGGGCCCTGGGCTGCAGGGCTTGGGGCGCCGGGGGCTCGGCCCTAACCTCGGGCGGCCCCGGCAGCGCGGGGAGAGGAGGAGGCGCAGAGAAGGTGGACGCCCCGCCGGGCTCCTGCTTGGGCTCCTGAAGGCCGCGCTGCGCGGGGTGGCGGGCGGCTGGACGCCGGCGACGCGGAGGCGGTGCGGCCCGAGTGGCCGAGCGGTGGGGCCGAGGCTGTGCTGGCTCTTCAGAGCTTCCCTCCCAGCCCCGCTGCCCACGGGCCAGCACCGGCCTCCGCCAGCCCTCGGCCTGGCCGCTCGCGCTTCCCGGCGCCAAGAACAGCCGGGTCGTGGCCGCTCGCGGCCGTGTGGGACGGCCGAGGCCACCCCGCGCCCCGGCTGGCCCCCTGGGTCCCCCAGCCTGCTGCTCCGGACCCGGGAGGACCCCGCAGCCGCGTCTCGGCGGCCCTGGACTTGGTGCTGACTGGCCAGAAGCCACTGCCGCGGCAGCGCCGCCCCGCGTGCGGCCGGGTCGTGCGCCCTCGCTGGCCCAGCTCCTTGGGGTGTGGGCGTCCGGGCACCTCGTTACCGGCCCCCCAGACACCCCACTTCCTGGCTCCCAGGGGCCGTCTCCAGCCACGTGTGCACCGTGGCCACTCACACCCCCCTTTTGGTCACAGCGCTGACCGGGCCGTCCACGCGGGCTCCCAACACCCTCGTCTGCGCAGCTGCACCCCGCGCCCAGCCCCGTCTTGGCCCCGTCTGGAGGCTGAGTGGCACCCCGGGGCACACCCTCAGTCTCTCCATCCGCTGGTCCTGGCAGGGCAGGGGCCGTTTCCCTCTCTCAGGGACGGGGTGCAGCGACCTCTCCCAGACCCCCACTTCTGTTCAGGGGACACACCAAGCGGTGGGGCCCCTGACGTGGGATGAGTCCCCGCGTGGGCGCGCAGACGGCCCTTTCGGGGTTTCTTCGTGCTCGCCCTGTGCAGGTGGGAGGGGTCCCCGGAGGCCCCTCGGCTGGGGCTGCCCCGCGGCGCGCGGCCGCGTCTTGGGGACCCCGGAGCTCCCGTCTGCGCAGCGGGCGGCCGGCTCCTCCCTCGAGCATCAGCCTGGGGGGCGCGCGCTCGTTCTGCGGGCGGCGCCGTCGGGCTCGCCGTTCCGCGGGCGGACGCGCTGAGGGCCGCACGGGCGCTGGCGCGGGCCCACGGCGGCCGCGGGCCCACGGCGGCCGCGGACTCCCTGCCCCGCGGGGCCGTGGTGGCGGCCGCGTGCAGCGCGATCCCGAGGGGCGTGTCCTCGCGGCCGCCGTCCCCCGCCAGGCGCTCGCCGCCGGCTTTCGGGCAGCGCGGGCCTTCTGGACCTTCCGGGGCTGCTGCTGCGGGAGGGGGGCCGCGGCCAAGGTCCAGCCTGACCCCGCGTGGCCGCGAGGTGCTCGGAGTGGGGGGCAGGACGCCTGGGCGCACTTTCTCTGGAAAGGCCGCTCTGGGCTTCTCAAGCCAGGGACCTGCCCAGCCCCTGGCGGCAGCGAGGCCGTCACTTGGCTTCTGGGTGATGAGGGCTGGCCCTGGCCAGCACACAGGAGGCCGTGAGTGGGGCCTGGGAGGCCGCTTGCTGGGGCAGGAAGCCCCGAGGGCTGGCTCCTCTTCTCAGCCACTGCCGAAGGCTCAGCTGTGGGCCGGGGGGGCGGGGCTGAGGCTCCTGGCGGCCTTTGGATGCCACAGATGGACAGACGGGCAGACAGGTGGACGGCCAGCTCTCCCAGAACCTGGGGTGGCAGCCTGGCTAGGCTCTGGACACAGCCCTCGCCTGTGCCCCCGCCTGCCCCCGTCCCAGCGGTCCCCAGCTGGTCTGGGCCGGGCGCTCTCAGCTGAGGGCAGAGGAGAGGCGGCTGCTCTGTGCTCCGAGGTGCCCTCGAGGGGGGAGGAAGGACAGGCCCCTCCCCTCTGTTAGCTTTAGCAGGGTGGCCCTGTGTTTTGGGGCTGAAGTGAAGTTGCCGAGTTACACTTTGAGCCTTGATTTAAAAATATGAACTCTGGGCCCTAAATGTGGGTGTTGTGCCTGCTACAGGGCGCGGGGGGCCGGGATGCCTCCCCCAGCCTGGGCCGCCCCGGCCCCCCACATGCCTGGACACATGCCTGGACACCCTGGGGCCCCAGCCCGAGCGGCCTGGCCCGGACACGGCCGACCCTGGGGATCCCGCCCGCAGTGGCCAGCGCCAGGCTGTGCCCAGGCCTCCCCGGGCCGCGGGAGCACGAGGGAGCAAAGGTCTTCCCTTTCTCTGAGTTGGTGGTGGTTTCGGTGTAGAGGAGCACGAAAACCCCGAAAGTGTGTTCTTCCAACCAAACGCGCGCCAGCCGGCACCCCCGCAGCCCTGCTTTCCACGCTGGAGACTTGCGGGCAGGCCCTTGGAGCGGCGGAAAACCCGCCGGCCAGGGGCCCCCACAGGCCGTTTCCCGCTGCAGAGGGAGCTGGGCCGGGCGCGGAAAGAAGCCGGGAGACTTTATCTTCAAGCCTGGAGTTTTTATTCACATCAGCCCGTCACAGCGCAGGGGAGAAACTGCCCCAGCTCCCACCTCTATGCAAATGACGCTCGTCACTTTCCAGCCACTTTCCACGGGAGGCGCGGCCGCGTGCGCGGGCGGGGCAGTCAGACTGAGAGGGGGCGCGGGGGCGGCGGGGGCGCGCGCCCGGGCCCCGCGCCCTCTGAGGCTCTCTCACAAGGATTGTCAAGCTGCAAAAACTTTCTAAGATTCAGACCTGAAAAGATTTGTGTTGGTTTGTTTTTTTTTTTTTTTTTGGTTAGCACAGTCAGAGGCTCCTTATCTGCGCGATCAGGATTATTGCAGAGACCGCCCCGCCGCAGAGCGCCCCACGGCACCCCCTCAGAGCCCCCACGGCCCCCCGCAGAGGCGCCCGCTGCAAACAAGCTCGCGGGGTCCGGACCCACGCCCGGGAGCGCCCTCAGCGCTGGGGCCAGGCTGTGAAGAAACGCGGGGGGCGGCGGACGCCCGCGGAGTCGGGAATCGGGCCCTAATCCCACAACCACGCCGACCACAGACCTTGTGGCGATTTTGGAAAAGGGTCTGGGCGCCTCTGGCGCTGTCCTGAGGGGCGCCTGCTGGCCCTGGGCTGCGGGAGGCTGCAGAGTGCCCGCGCCGGCCCTGGGAGCGCGGGGGGCTGGCCGACCCTCCCGGGACACCCAGCGTGCCAGCCCTCGGGCGATGCCCTGGAGAGGAAGGGGCGGAGCGCGGGCACCTGAGCGCGCCGGCCCCAAGCGCGTCCTTGCGGAGCACGTTTCCGGAGCACGGAGAAGGTGGCAACGCCTCTCGGGGCCAAGCCGCGCAGGAACGGCCAGCACAGCCCGGGGCAGGTTCTGGCCCTGAGGGCTCGTGCGCGAGGCGCAGGCGCCGGGACGGCAGCCCGCCTGGCCGGTGAGCAGGTTGCGCTTAGCACAGCCCGGTGCCCCCGGCGCCAGTCCGGCCGCGCGGCTCCCAGCAGGCTCTCCAGGGGCGCCCCTCCCGCCGGTGGCCCCTCCGGACACGGGCTCCCGTGGGCCCGCGCGCCCTGAGGTGCCTTTGGGTCTTAGTCATCCCAGCAGCGTCGGCTTCTAGGATGTCTGCGGGCTCTGCGCGGAGACCTGTCTGGGCGGCTTCTGCTTCTCGAGTCCCTGGAAACATGTCGGACATCTCCCGGCCAAATGTGTAAGTCAAAACGTGGGGAGACGGCCCAACAGCTTGTCCAGCGCTGTCCGCCCCGCGCCAGCAGTCCCAAGTCCTGCAGAGGCGGGGAGACCGACGCCCTCGACCCTGCCGCGGATGCGGCCCGACCAGAGCAGCGCCGGCATCAGGCCAGCGCGGGTGCCCTGCGCCGGGGGGGCCGGGGGCGGCCCTTCTCACCTCTAGTTTCGGGGTAGACGGGCCAGGTTCCTCAAGTCGGGGCCGTGAGCACCACCCCGCCCCGCCAGTGCAGAGGGCCTCGCCTCGCCCCGACGTGGCGGCGGAGGAAATGCTGCGCCGCGAAGTCCGAGCGTGGCGGAGGCTTCCGGGGGCCGGCGCTGTCGCCTCCGAGAAGAGCCGCCCGAGCCTGTCTGTGAAGGTCTGCGGAGGCGGCGCCGCGGCGAGCAAGGCGGGAGGCCCCGACGCGGACCGGGGCCCCTTAGCTGGCCGGCGGACGGCACCGGGCCGAGACCGGGGGTGGCGGTGGCCTTCCCGTGGCACGGGGTGGGCAGGGCCCGGCAAAGGCGCGGCGTGGCCAAGGCGGAGGCGCTGGGACCGCCCGAGCGCCTCCACGCCCTCCCGCCCGGGAGAACCGCGGCCCGTGCGCCGCCGCTCGGACTCACGCCCGCGCCTCACGGCTCGTGAAAACCGGCGCTGCGGCCGGAAGCGCGCGCTAAGGGCGGCCCTGGGCTGCGCGGGACGCGCCTCGGTCCTGAGGTCCCGGCGGCGCTAAGGCCCGAACGGCCACTTGTGGCCCAAAACTCCCTTTCAAAATAGCACTTCGGGTTTCGTTGGGATTTGGGGGTGGCGTTTTCCTGGCTTCAGAAGAACGTTGAGAATCATCCCCTGAACGCACGGGCAGAGGGAGCGCGGTGAGGAGGCCCCTCCGTGCGTGCGCTGGGGGCCCCTGGCGGGAGCGCGCGCTTCCAGGGGGCTGCGGGCCGGCCGGGCCGCCCCCGCGGCTGAGCGGAGGGGGCGCCCTTTCTGACACTCTGAGAACTAGAAAGCTGAAATCTTTCCATTAGAAAAGGAAGCAGAGTGTGTCTTCTTGCCCTGTCGCTATTTTGGAACCGGGTGCCCGTGGAAGGGGGGTGTAGGCCCCGGCATCCCCGAAGCTCTTCCCAAAGTGGGGACAGCGCCCGCCCCCCCCGCTGGCACCGCCGAGTGCCCAAGCCAGGGGTCGGTCTGTGTCAGGGCCGCTCGCGTGCGCCTGCTGGCCGGCCAGGCCCAGCCCAGCTGCGGCCTCGGCACCACCGCGCCACGCGGGGTCCGAGTCGGCTGCACCGTGCAGGAGCCGCTCGCGAGCAGGTTCTGGCCGTTTTATGGACAGACAGGCGGGTCACAACGAACACCGGATTGGGCTTTGGGGAGGGTGAGCCGTGGACACAGTCCGGCCCACCCAAGGCTCCACTCCCATTAGCAAGGCGCCCAGTGACCAGCCCCTGGGCGCAAAGCACACCGGTCACCGGCCCCGGGCGTTCCAGGTCACGCCTCGGGGGGTGGACCCGCTGCCCAGGCCACCCGCGTCCTGCCCCGGGGGCCCCTGACCCTCGGCCGCTCCACGCCCAGTGGCCCAGAGTGGAGTGAAAGGAGCCCACGCAGCGCGGCCTGGAGAAGCTTCTGGACGCCTGAACTCCAGTCAGAGCTGGATGGCGGGGGAGGTGGGGTGCTGGGGGGGCTCCCGTATCTGAGAAGCGAGAGGCCCCTCCCCTCGGGGTTCGGGCTCGACTGCGCCGCCGCGGGGGCCAGAGCCGCAGTACGCACAGGGCGAACGGCCTCCTGGGCGGCCCTGGCGCCGAGCACGGTTCGCGACCGCCTGGTCAAGCCGCGGTTTTGGCCTGGTTCTGAGCTGGACTTGCTCCCGGCCGCGTCCGAGGCCTCCAGCCCCGCGCAGAGGGAGCCGGGAGGGCCCCAGGCCGAGGCAGCGCTGGCCTCACGGGAGCGCACTGCCGGGCAGGGCCGGGCAAGGCCGGCCCCCGAGGGAAGGGCCGACTGGGTCAGCGCCCAGGCGGGGCGTCCTGGGGGGCGGGGCTTGGCGCCGCCTTCCTCGCCCTCGCCTTCCTCGGCGGCCTGGTCTGCCGCCCGCCCCGGGTCCTCTCCAGTCCCTGCTCCTCTCCGTGGGGCTGGGGCCTGCGGCCGTCTGGGCCCGCTCTGGGCGGCAGCGCGGCGGAGACTTCTGATGCCGCGGGGGGACCCGGAGGGCCTGATGGCCTCTGCGGGGTGGTGCCCGCGCGCGAGCTGGTGTGTGCTGTGTGTGCTGGTATTTGTACATGTGTGCTGAGGCGCGCACGTGTGTGCTAGTGCCTGCTGGCTTGTGCACACGTGTCTTGGCATGTGCTGGCGCGTGCGCGTGGTGGTGTGTGCGCGCTGGGGTGTGTGCGTGTTTGCATGTGCGCGCGTGTGCTGGCGCGTGCGTGTCTGTGCCCGAGTGCGAGCGCTGGCTGGGCAGTGCTGAGCGCAGGCACCGCCGCAGGGAGGCGCGGGCAGCCTTGCTGCCCCGTCATGGGTGGCACCCTGGGGGCCCCTGTCCAGCCCGGGGACGGTGTCAGAAGCCGACGAGCTCCGGCCGCAGAGCGGAGGCGCCGCCCGGGCGCGATTTAGCTTCTCTGCGCGTTTTGGCCCCGGGGTGGGGCCCGGCGCAGAAGCCCCCGGGAGGCCAGTAGAGTGCCCCTCAAGCGGGACCGGGTCTGGGGAGACGCGTGTGGCGCCGCCATCGCTGCAGCCCCCGCGGGCCCTCACCCTCCCTGCGGCAGCTGGGGCGCGGCGGGTGAGGCTCCTCCTGCTCCGAGCCTCCGAGGCCTGGGGGGGCGAGGGGGAGGGGCGCGCTGGGGGCGGTGGCCGCACCGGCTGCCCGGCTCCGGGACCCCTCGCCTGGAGTCTCTAGACTCGGAATCAGAACCAGGACCTGTGCTTCTTGGAACTTTGTTCTGCTGTGCCTTTGTTTTCCCCAAAATGGGATTTTTTTCTTTTTACTCTGAATTGTTTTTCTTTGGAAATGAGAAGGAACTATTCTTCTTGGGGGCTACTTTTTTTTTTTAAGATTTATTTATTTATTTGTGCACACAAGAGCTGGGGTGCAGGCCAGAGGTGGGAGGGTGAGAGGGCTCCCCAGAGACAGAGTGGGGTCAGAACAGGCAGATCCCCTGAAACCCACTGCTGAGGGGGCAGCGGGGAGACAGGAGGGGTCTGCTGCGCCCTGTGGGAAGTTCCCTGGCCGGGGATCGAACTTGTGCTGCAGCAGCTGTGACAGCTCCGGAGGCTGAGACTGACCCCTGTGCCCCCAGGGAGGCCCTTGGGGGCTACTTCTGAGGGGGGCCCGAAAAGACCCTGCCACTCCCTGTGGGCTACACCCCCTGTTGAGGAGATGCGGAGCCCCTAGGCCTCGGCCGGGGCCAGCCAAGGGCGCTCCCTGCCACAGCCTTGGGGGGTAGCGGCGGCCCGGCCCTGCTCCCGTCTCAATGAGCGGCCCGCGGAGACGGCAAGTGTCCACCTGAAGGGCCAGCTCAGGAGGCCGCAGCAGGGCCTGCCCGGGGCAGTCCTCTCCCCTTGGCAGGCTGGACGTGCCCTGGGCACGGGCATTACCCCATCCTCCCCAGCTGTGAGTCTGGCGGGGCTGCGGGCGGCTTGCCCACAGGGCGATAGCGCCGGCGCTGACCCCTTGGTTCCTGTGGCCGCCCCCTGGAAGCCCCGACCCCACCGGTCAGCCACGCTGAGGGCGCCCAGGACAGGACAGGGGCTGAGGGGCCTGCACCAGTGGTGCCCCTCAGGCTCCAGCGCCTTCGGGGCCCGGTGTGAGCAGGAGGGGCGGTGGTGGACACCCAGTAGTCAGGGCCTGGCCAGCCGCCTCCACCTTGGGGCAGCTGGGGGTGCGCGGCGGGGCCAGCTGGATCGAGGGCCCCTCCCCGGAGGGCCTGGACAGGAAGTCGGGGGCGTTTCCGTGCAGAGCCGGTGGAACGTTTGCAAACCGAGAAAAGTACAAAGAATTCCAAGATAAAAGAAAGCGAGTCTTGAAATTTCTCAGTAGCTCTGGGCCTGGGTCACGGCCCCAGTCATCTCTCAAAAGGGGCTTTTGTCTTTAGTAAGCGGGCTCCGCGGGCGGGGCGGGGGCTCCTGGCCGCGGCGCAGCACCCGCAGCGCCCGCCGGCTGTGCGGAGACCCGGGAGCAGGACGCGGCCTGCGCGGACGGGGCCGCGGCTGGGCGCACGGGCGCGAGGCTGCGCTCGGCCTGCTCCGCGTGCCCCGCGGCCACGGCTGGGCCACTGGCTCCCGCTCGGCGGGGGTGAGGGTCTCCGCCCCGCCGGCGGCTGCCCCGCCGGTGGGCGCGGCTGGGCGCGAGCGGCCTGGCTGCCTCCACGGCTGTTTTCCCCAGCGGTTTCGGGCCGCCTGTGCGGCGTGACTCACGCGGCCCGGCCGGGAGGCGAGTTACTGTAAACTCCGTCTCCAGCAGGCCCGAGGGCCGCCGAGAGGAACCGCCCACCACCCTTCCACGGGCCGCGCCCCCACCCCCAGGCCTCGGGAGGGGCTGGCCTGGGGGAGGGGGCGACCCGCTGACCGCAGAGGAAGAGGGGCGCGGGCATCCTCCTGGGCCGGGGCTCCCCTGTGGAGCGGGGAGCTGCGCCCATTTCCTGGTTTCAGTTTCCCAACTAGAAATTAGGGCTCCGGAGACCCCTGTGCGGACGGGCCGGAGAAGCCCCTCGCCAGGGCGTGGCCACGCCGGGCAGGGGGGGGGGGGCGCTCTGCGCAGGGGCCTGGACCCCGGGGCGTGAGGTCAGGCCGGCACCCGGAGCTGGGAGCCGGGGCGTGCGGCGGCGGCGGCGGGACAGGACCCTGCAGGCCAGCCCGTGGCCACCGGGCTTTCAGGGGAGCCGGATGTGAGAACGGGGGCCACAGGAGCCGGGGCGCGGAGGGGCCACAGGAGCAGGGGCCGGGCAGGGGAGGGCCGGAGCCGCTGGCCAGGACGCGCCCTCCTGGGGCCGGCAGCCACGTGACCTTCCCCCGTGGCCCCTCCCGTGCCCGGTGCCCCACAGAGCCCTGGTGCCTGCTCAGGCCCGCGGCCGGGCAGCTGCTGGCGGCCGCACTCTGCGGACAGCCCGCGGGCCCTCCACGGGCGGCCTGGCCAGGGACGGCGCGGAGGAGAGACGGTGGGAACCGCGTCCCAGCCGCTCCCTCGCCCCTTGGGACTGAGGCGCAGGCCCTCGGGAGGAGCTCGCCCGAGCCTCGGGGCTGGCAGGGTGCAAGGAAGGTCACCCCAGAGCTACAGAGGGCAGCGACTCACAGAGCGGGCGTCAGCGGCAGTGCTCCCGTCTCCAGTGTCGGCCCGGGGGCGGCGGGGCCGGGCAGCCTCCCAGGGTGTGCGCCACGCGGCGGCCCTGCCCCTGCCTCTGCCTCGAGAGCTGCCAGCACGGAGGGAAGAGTGGGCCTGCACCCGGGAGGCGGCGCTCGCTGGGCGCTGCTGCTCTCGGAGGCTGTGCTCGCTCCCTCTGCTAAGTAGGAGAAATGTGCGGCCACGGTTGTCCTGGCAGGCGTGCCCGCGCTCCCTCTGTCGCTGTGTCCCTGAGCCTGACCAGCTGGGGTGCACGCCCCGCCCTCCCCTGCGTGGCCCCTGCTGCCGCGGCCCAGCCCCGCTGGAGCTCTGTGCTCGCTTCTGAGAAAGCCTCCATCTCCGCCAGCCTGGGCCCAGGATGCGTGGGTTTGCACACGCCGCTCTGCGGTGGCGGCGCCTGTGCCCAGGCGGGCTGGCTGGCCAGCTCTTCCCCGGCCCTCGGTCGGGGCCTGGGTAGAGCCTGGCGTGCCGGGGGTGTGTGCGCCGGTGGCCCGCAGGGCCTTGGCAGGGCACCGGGAGGGAAACAGCTTTGTCCCCCGAGCACCCCACCATCTGTGGGGCGTCCCTAGCCCCATCCTACTCCCTGACTTCGCACTCGGGCTTCTGGGGGGACACAGCGCGGAGAGGAAGGACGCGGTGGAAAGGGGGGCTGTGCGCCACCTCCCGCCTCGCTGCTGCCCTCCGCCCGGGTGGACATAGGCCGCGCCCTTGCGGGCGCCTCCCCTCCCTCCTGAGCCCTCTCCGGAGCGGAAGGAAGCAGGTTTGTGGCCGAGCAAACAGCAGCAGGGGTCAGGCTTCTCCAACGAGCCACTTTATTCTCTGACAAAGGGGAGAAACGGGGGCCCCTCCGCTCCGCCTCTGGGGCCCGACTTGCTGTGTCCGCGGCACGGCCTCGGCTCTCTGGCCCTGACGGCCTGGGCACCACTGTGACCAGGGCCTGGGAAATCCACACCTCATGGCGAAGCCTCATTTTCTTTTTTGAGATTTCCTGGCACTCTGGAAAGCCCCAGCCCCTTGCCGAGAGGCCCCGTCCACGGGGTCCAGGCCCTGCCCCCCCAGCCCCAGCGGCCAGAGGGGCGTCCCCACGGCAGACCCGGGCGCCCCAGCCTAGGGCAGCGAACCGCCCCCACGCCCGGGAGGCTGCCCCTGCCCCGCTGCTTGGGACTGACCCCAGGACAGACTCGCGCACACAGCTCGCGAGTGTCCTCGGAGCGACAGCCGGGGTGAGACGTGCGTGGACACAGGAGCAGCGTGGCCGGCACTTCTGGAGCGGGCCGAGTCTGCGCCCTGCCCCCGCCCCGCAGCCGCGGCCTGTGCTGCCTCCACCCGACTCCTGAGTGGGCGTGGACGGGCACGGATCCTGGGCCCCTGGGGGCCCCGCCTTTGGAGGAGCTGCAGTCTGGACCCTCCGCCCCAGGAGACGGGCCTGCGAGCCCTCAGAGGCGTGTGCAGGGCCGAGGGGGACGACGCGGCGAGGCCAGCCCCTCAGAGCGGGCCCAGATCCTCGGTTCGCTCTGCCTGGAGGGGAGACTGCCCTGCAGGGCCAGTGGCCCCCGTGGGCGGCTGGGCCGGCCTCACCGAGCGCCTCCGCCCAGCGCAGGCAGGCCCAGGGCTTCGGGCCTGGTGCCACCGTGGAGAGCGGCCCCCAGCGGCCTGGCGGGGAGAGCAGGCGCCAGTTCCGGGCGGGGTGTCTGCGAGGCGCCGGGTTTCATGTGGGGGAGTGACCAGAGCTGGTCAGGCGCGAGTGTCCCTGGAGGACGCAGCAGCGGCCGGCGCCTGCCCCGCCCGGCTGCGGGCGGTGGTCCTGGGGCGGGGGCTTCCGGCGGTTCTGGGAGGCCGGGGAGCCACCTCGGGGCCAGCGCTGCCTCAGGAAGCCGGCCAGACGCTGCGGTTTGAGGCCCCGGCAGCAGAGCGCCCGGAGCAGCTGCCCCTCCCGCTGCTGCGGCCCTTTCATGTGGGGAGAGGCCGGGCGGGGCCGCCGGGGCGGGGTGGGGCCTGGCCGCCTGCGGGTCCGCTGCGAGCGAGCCCGGGCGCCCCCGCAGGCGGTGAGAGCCGGTGTCCGGCCGGGCTCAGCATGCAGTGAGGACGGAGGCACCTGGAGCGAGGTCCCGGAGCCCCGCAGGCTGGACACGTGGCCGCAGAGAGGACACGCGGGCGGGGCCGGCTCCAGCCAGCGAGGCTGGTCAGGAAGCCGCGGGGGGACGCCGTTTCGGGGGGCCCGCCCTGCAGGCAGCGCGGGAACCTTGCGCGTGGACTTGCCGGCGAGGGGGCTGCGCGGCTCGGGCTGGGCAGTCCCTGGCCTGGCTGCGGGGCGGGCGCTGCCCGGGCGGCCTCGGCGCCTCGGGGCGTGAGGCTTCGGGTCTGCCTGGTCAGCGGTTTCCGATCGCAGACCCGCGTCGTCCAGAGTCGGGCAGCAGTTTCTCCCGTCAGGACCCAAACCCAGATCTGGCCTCTGTCCAGTGGGGCTGGCCGCGCCCTCGCCACCAGCCAGGGCAGTGGCGGTGCGGGGCGGGCCCTGGGCCAGAGCACAGAGCCGCGAGGGCAGCCGTGGCTCGCTGTGGCCCCCGGGTCCAGCGGGCCCCTTGGCTCTGTGGGCCTGGAGGGCCTGGCGCCCCCGGGGAGCAGCGGCCGCGCATGTGGCCTCGGCCCCTCGCCGGGCAGCCTGCGTGGGGATCTACTCCAGGGCATCACGGAGAGCGCCCCGAGACCCCAGCCCGGAGCCGCCGCAGCCTCCACCGCCCTGCCCCTGACAGTCGCAGCCAGGCCCGGCCCCCGCAGCGCCGGCGCCCCTGAGTTCCAGGCCCGAGTTGGGCGGGCGGGCGGGTTGACGCGGGGTTCCTGGGTCTGCACCAGGGCGCAGCGCCGCGCCCACGAACTCCCGCCAGAAGCGGCTGAGGGGCGTCCTGGCAGCAGGTGGCAGCAGAGGGCGCTTCTCAGACGGCCGCGTCCGGTGAGCCGCCTCCTGGGCTCTGGGGCCAGCCGCTCCCTGGCGCCCGCAGCCTCGCGACCCCCGAGGCCGTCAGCTCAGGCTGCGCCTGCCCGCCGGCCGCCTGGCCTCCCGGGACGCCCTGCCCGCGGCTCCCGGCGCCCCTCCGCCCCGCGTGCGGTGTCCGTCCACGATGCGGCTCCCAGCGCCGGCGCCCGCGTCAGTGTGTGCGGGCACCGAGCTCGCGGAGGCGCCTTGAGCAAATCCTGACGCTCCTGAAAATGCCTCTTTGGACTATAAAGTGGCTCTTTGCCCTAAGTCGCCACCCTAAGTCGTCATCTTATTTTAGAATTAAACGTTTAAAGACGAGCGGTCCCCGGGCACGCGTGGTGCCGTCCGGATGCCCGCGGGTCTGAGCGCCACGGCTGCTGCCCGCTCTGCTCCGGGCGGCGCCGGGGCGGGGGCTCGGGGCTCGGGCACTGCCTGGATCCGGTGACTGGGAAACCCGGGGCACCAAGGGCGTTTCTGGGGGCGGGCTGCGTCATGCCCAGGCCTGCTGTGCCCCCCTGTTATTCTCTGTTGAGTTTGATTGAGAATTGCTTGAATTAGGGTCACAGGAGAATGCTCGGCGGCTCCGCCTCTCAGGCCCTCGCTGGGCAGGTCCGCCCCAGCGGGACCCAGCCGCACCCAGAGGTCCACAGCCCGCCGTGTCTGCCCCCCGCCCCCCAGCCCCCCGTGAGCTGCGGCGTGGTGTCCACCACCTGCCATGCTGACGAGCGCCCACCCCCTTTAAAGCCTTTGGCGCTCCCGGCGGTCAGGTGCAAGCCTCTCCTGCTGCCCCGGCCACCTGCAGGGGTCGGGGCCGGAGGGCGGGCAAGGCCGGAGGGCAGGGGCGGGGCTGGAGGGTGGGCGGGGCAGGGGCGGGGCCGGAGGGCAGGGGCGGGGCTGGAGGGTGGGCGGGGGCGGGGCCGGAGGGCAGGGGTGGGGCTGGAGGGTGGGCGGGGGCGGGGC